>JABSMT010002291.1:0-10221 GCA_018902335.1 Eumacrocentrus americanus | reverse complement strand
TTCTAGAAATAATCAATTTTGTAAAACATTTTAATGAAAAAGTTATCTCGACTTATATCTTCTTTTACCGCTTTTCACTGCAGAATTTGTTGAGAATTTTTAAACGCCTTTCTACACTTGTCAATGTATAATTTCACCGCTTGTATATACCCCCCTGTCGGATAATCATAATGTCCCTGTAGTGAAAAGTCACCGTGAAAACCGGCACGCGAAAAGCGTAAGCGCATGTAAACTACATACACGCGCATGCATGCAGAAGGAGGCGTGCTGTCAAGACCGGGATTTTATACATCAAGAAAGTTTATGCCTTTCTCATTTACGGTAGTGGCGAGTCCTAAAGAGAGTTTGTTAGCGCTGGATAATTATAATTAAAGCCAACCGACCGGCATTGTGTCCATGATGCTCCCACGGACGATCTTCCCTGCGACTCTTTTTCTCACGCCAAGCGAAAAATATATCTTATGCTAGTGCATACGGTTTAGCTGAAGTATCTACTACATATAGAATATAACCCAAAGTCGATGAGGAAGAGGAAGTCTCTTTGGAGTCGCGCGTGGCTGGAAAAGCGGCGAAACTACGTTGTAAATTATGTTTTTCCCCATTATTCTTAAAGACTCTTGAAAGTCTTTTTGCTATTGACAACGAACGATTAAGGTCGAGATCATCTCTCTTATATCTATTTTATCGTATATGGAAAGAAAGACGTCCGATACGCTCTGTCATTCACGTCAAATTCATATCAATCTTATGGCTTTCTACTGTCGAAGAAAATTGCTCGCGTGAGAACGTATTCCATTACTTATGATCATTCCAAAAAGTAAAACGATTGAATTTAAACACCAATAAACAACTTTATCGTTCTTGAAATACAATATTGTTCCTATTTATTTTTTTTTTTTTTCACATAGAATTGAGGCAATAAAAATTGCTGCAATGCACATGGACCATATCTTCAAAGTGACGTGATTGGTTACTGAAAGAATTTTAAACAGTAGAATCCAAGCGTGGCATTCAGCAATAATGGAACGAGAAGTGACTGATTCAGAGGGTGTCTTCTCAAGAAGAATGTCCAGTAATTGGGCAGAGCTACCACAAACCCTTCGGAGACGTCAGAAGCATCGTCCAGAGATCCTCAATCAATTCACAGACTTCCAGGAGCCAAATGAATATCCAGCAGACAAGCCCACGTCCATGAACGTGAGGAGAATCGTCAAGAGATCAGAGTTGCTCCGTAAATTCGAGATGAATGAGTCAAGAAAAGACTCTACAACCTACAATAGTGCTTGGGAAAAATCAAAAACAGATAAGAAAGCATCAGTAGTCTCCAACGGAGACTACAATAAGAGACCTTACGACAATAACAATTCAAAGGCTGTTAATCGACCGCAGCCAAACTTCCCCAGCATGATGATGATGATGAAAAACGAGTACAGAAGTCTGTCAGACGAAGAGCGTAAAACAAATTCACCGGACAGTCTCCTGGTTAAATCGTCAGACTCTGAGTCAAGCAGTGACGAGTATGGACACACTGACGACTCTGGTGCCTTTCTGGAGAGTCAGGTGTCCAAGCATGAGGCAGCGCAAGTGGGTCAGCGTGGTCGATTCGCCAAATTCTTCTCTCGAGATGAGAGCAGCAAGTGCAGCAATACCCAGCAGCAGAACCGAAAGTCTTCCGGGTGCGAGACGAGGCTGGACGCGAACAAAAACGTGACGCGGAAGACCACCAAGGATGTGCACCCGGTCACGAAGAGTTCCGATCATCTCGAGCGCGTCCAGGAATCTCGAATGAGTACTTCCTCAATCCAGACACCATACGACTACGAGAACATCCCTCGAATCGACGTATCAAAGGTCCTGGGTCCTGGTGAACAAGGAAAATCATCCAGAAATGCTAACGATCGTTCTCATCCAAAGCCAAGTCATCAACCAACGATTGAAGAGCTTCGTATGGAGGTCGGATGTCAGTTGCGAAGTGGTCGACATTCCTCAGCGTCTTCGAATGAAGCTCGTGAAGTCTCATCACCGAGTTTCTCGTCCTCTCCACCAGCGAATGGTTACCAGCCGACTATGGAGGAGTTGCGACTCGAGGGATTCATCCAGGACTTCTACAATGGCGATCAGATAGCCGCGAGCAGAGTGAATAATGCTGAAAGGAAGAAGTCGAAGATGGAGACGATTACAGAGGAAAAGCAGGACGGAAGTAAACTCAGTGTCCGAGAGATTCTAAAGAGATTCGAGGAGCTGAGGATGCAGAATGAGATGCAACAGGCTACCGAGGAGAAGAGTAATGATAAGACACTCACGACGATTCAGGAAACTCTCCAGAAACTCGACGAGAAGGTCAAGCGTTCGAGCAACCAGGTTGAGACGAGTTTTATATAAATTTCCGGGTTTTTTTTGTTGCTTCTTTATTACTGGCTCGAGATATGTATACATATAAATATTAAATGAAATAGACGTGAGCTTATTTGTATGTATTCATGACAGAGGCGAGACGTGTCAGAGTCGAGTAGCCATTCGGGACGGAAATAAAATAAAATCATAATAAAAAATTCATATGAATCCGCGAGCATTAATTATTTACTAGCGCGACTCCGTCGAGTGTAACGAATAGTCCGAACGTTCGAGTTAATATCCCACGAGCTAACTGTATTTTTGCACACGTCATATATGTATGTATGTACATACAAGCTTGAGTAAAGGTGCACAGACTCCACCAGACTCATGTATCCATTCCATGTGTCGATATTTTGTCTGGGAATTTTTTTTTTCAAACAAATATTTAGTATCTATAATGTTTATTTTGCTCATAAAGTGAATAGTGGAGTTAGGATGGACTTTAGATATTCTATATACCTATAGGTTCCACGCGATCAACGCATTCCATGCTCGCGCGCCTTCGAACGAATTGCATTCCGCTCTAAATGACCAGGGAAGGTCTCAGGCGCATTCGAACGCGTGGAGAACTCGTTTCCTCGCGTGCGCAAGATCAATTGTGCGATATATACATGAACACTTAGACGATGCAAGTGTCGTTGGGTAAATTGAAAAAGTTGGCGAAAGCGAAAGAAATTGTGAAAATTCGTATTATGTAGAAAAGTTATATCCAATGAGAGTTAATAATCCAGCGAATTGAGGTCAACAATGTCAATTTTCCACTAAATTAATTTATCTTCATTAATTCAATTAGCTAAATCATTTTTTTCAATGCCTCTTAACATTTCGCTATAATATAATAATAATCTAGACTGTTTTTTCTTCCAGATTGATCAAAAGCCCCAGCACAAATCGAGCCAACACGAGAACCATGTCTCACAGATCACCAAGTCCATCCAGTCGCAGACGAATCATACATCGTCTCACGTGTCTCACAATCAGACGCACAACCATTCGAATCACGTGAATCGTGAGAATAATCATTCGCCAGTGAACCGAGTGACTGGTCACGCATCACCAGTCGGTCAGATTAACATCAATAATCATCAGAAGAATCAGCGTAACATCCAGCATCACAGTAGTCAAGCCCAGGAATGGAGACAGCCAGAGGAGACGAGCAAGTCGCCAGAGGAAGGCTTCTACGAGAGTGGACCAGTTGTCAACGATGGAAAGCACTCTCTGCTTCAATATGCCATGTTAAATTTCAGGCAAAGCACAGAGAAGTATGTTTTCCTAAGACAACAACAATTATATAGAGCTAATGTGCTTCGTGTTACACGAGCTAATTATATCGAATTAGTCGGCAGTTGATGTATCATGATGAGGAATCTTGAATGGGGGAAAGAAAGACCACTCTCAAACGATACTCTGAACTTTCACGAGAAAAATGTCGACTATTCCAGGTGGCTGCGTTCCAAGGCCTCGTACTTTAATTGCGAAAAAGTAAACGCGGAAATCAACAAGTCAATAGTCGTTTGGAATACTCAATCATTGCCAGCAATAGCTTAGAAAGAAATACTCTGCAATATATATTAAACACCAAAAGTAAATGATATCATTAAAAAAGTATTTAATATACTTTATTAATTTTTTTGTTCTCAATGTAATACTGATGAATTAATGTTTGACGTATAAATTCCCATGCTGGCCATTCTCAGTGGACAAACTGCTCCATTATTATGCGTATTTATCAAGACAGGTAATCATGAAAAATGATGAGGGAGCTCTTGTCCCAAATACGTCGACTGGTCGTTCGACTTTCTCGTGAAAAATGTCGTCAATCGACAGAGTCAAGAAGAGCGTATAAAGAATAAACGATTCTTCCTTCTCGTCTTCTTCATTTTCTTCTTCTTAATCAATGTCCAGTCAACTCACTTGCATGTATGTCTCTCTGGCAACTTGCAATCGTTTACGTGCTGAGGTCGATGTTTTCCTCTTCCATGGGTACTCATCATTACGAGAAAATCCATGCGGAATGTATATACACACACTTGTGCTGGTCGTCGACCAGGACGACTTACGCAACGAGCAACCGCAGAACCGTGTTGAGAAAGCATAACACACGCTCAGATATCATCGTTGAATTTTTCGCGATCCTTTTCCCTGTGTATTACTCTTCATTTTTGTCGTGGATGATGCACTTACCAGTCCTCCCTATTATTTCTCCCACAAGACCGCTGGTTTACTCAATCCCTGAAGTCACTGAGGTCTTGTAGACAAAATAAAAGCAATATTTATAAAGTAAAATGATGCCATGGCGCCATGGAATCGATTGTGATACGAAAATGTCTAGATAGTTTGATGAAAATAACAAAATAACTGGTATTTCGTTGCAGATTCGAGATGATGAAGACTGCTGATGGCTCGATAAGTGGCTCGTTGAAGGTCATTGAGTCGTTGAAGAGCAAGAAGAAGGGCAAGAAGAGTAAGGGCCAGCAGGATGGTGCCGAGTGGACCTGGAAGGAACAGGTTGATCTCGTGAAATTTTCAACTGTGCCAATTGACCAAAGTCTACTGCGTGTGGATCCTGAGCTGAGCTTGCTGGCTGTCGAGTGTTTCTTGTGTCTCATGAGGTACATGGGTGATCAGCCATTGCCTCCGGACATGAGTGAAGTCAAGTGCGTCTACACGATACTCATGGTGAGTGAAACTAACTTTCTACTTGCACTTTTTAGTCGTTCATTAACATCAAGTTGCAATGTGACCTGTGTCATGAATTAATTAATTGATATTAATCATTTTCCTCAGCATTGCCACAAGTTCGAGCCACTGCGAGACGAAGTTTACTGTCAGTTGATGAAGCAAACGACGAATAACAAGAGTCCAAACCCAGACAGTTGTCAAAGAGGATGGAGACTCTTCAGTATTGTTGCTGCTTACTTCACATGCAGTGAAGGACTCAGGCCTTATTTAATCAAATACCTGGAGACTGCAGCTTACGATAAAAGACGAGCCTACCATGGAACGGCGACAGTGTGTCTTCAGAACTTAAGGAAGACTGTCAAGTATGGTGGTCGTAAAAATGTGCCCAGTGTCGAGGAGATAATGGCCATCAGCGCGGGAAGAAATGCTAAGAGGCAGATCTACAGATTGCCTGGTGGTACAGAGAGAGTCATCAACACTAAGTGCACAACTGTTGTTCAGGTTTGTTGATTGTTTTTTTTTTGTTTACACAATCTAAATTGTTGTCTTGGAGTTTTTTTTATTGACTCGTTATTTATATTTCCTGTGTTTATGTGAGTATTTATTTTGTATTTGAAGGATGTCATCGAGGAAATGTGCAGCGTCATATCCGTGAGAAATCCACATGAGATGGACGAGTTCTCATTGTATTGTATTGTGGATGGTGACGCTTTCACGATGCCACTGGCCAGAGACGAGTATGTCCTCGATGTTACCACAGAGCTCCATAAGAATCATCAAGTCTTTTACCTAATCTTCTGCAGGTATGATTTTATTTGTGTCTCGTCAGTCATTTTAATTATGTGTGGATGATTTAATATTATTTGTGGGACTTTTCCTTCAGGTCTGTCTGGTACTATCCACTCAGATTGGACGCAGCCTTGTATATAGAAGTTGTCTTCAATCAAATTGCTCCTGATTATTTAGAAGGACTATTGCTTGTCATTCCTGGTGAACATCTACCCCAAGAAGTCATTGTAAGTTGAATTATTGAATTAAACGCAATGTAGCAACGCATATTAAATCCAGCGACCAAAAAATCCGACTTATTAAATCAGTTATCATATTAGATGAAGGAATTATATGCGAGCAAGTGTGTTTCCAATCTCTAATATAATTAAAATTAATTGTGGAAATTTTTGCAGTATGACATGGCTCAAATAGCAGCACTTCTTCATCGAGCAGCAGATATGAGCCATGATCCTTCGACAAAGGAGATTAAATATCTGCTGCCAAAGCCAGCTCTCAGTCTACGAGAGCCCAAGCCTCAGCAATGGGGCAATATGGTTCAACAAGCTTGGAATAATATTCAACACAATACTTCTGCAGTCTGCAAGGCTCAAGTACTAGGTGATTATTCTGAAAAAAATTCAAATAATTTTTTATCACTCATTACGAACGTATAAATGATTCTGAATTTTTTTTTTTTGGCAACTAGAAATACTTTCCAAGTGGCCACTCTTCGGATCTAGTTTCTTTGCTGTAAAGAGAGTGCCTGAGAATGGAAAAGAGAAAGGTGGAGATCATATTCTAGCTCTCAATCGACATGGAGTTCACTTTATCGATCTTATTACACACGTAAGTATTTTTTTTGAAAGCCATAAAAAATTTTCAAATGAAATTTTTATATTGTTTCTAATAATTTATGTTTGGACTTTAAGGAAACATTGTATCATTACCCTTATTCCGAGGTAATATCAACGAGAAAAGTCAAATCAGAGGAGGGAACTCTTTACTTGGACATGAAATGTGGCAACCTGATGCAGCAGAGGATCACGAGGCTGCAGACAGAGCAAGCACATGAGATTTCACGACTGATTCGTCAATACATTACAATGGAACAGCGAACGACAAATAACCAGACGAATGGAATGGCATTTGGACTGAGATAAGAATCCCAATTGTAATTTTGATTGTTAAATTTGTTGTTTTTTTTTTCTATTCTATTTTATCGTGTAATTTTTGGCCATTGGTTTAGCAATTGGGGGGAGAAAAAAGAAATTTATAGAACGAAAAATTTCGAATAAATGCTCAAATAAGTCAACGAATTATCGGTTTTGTAAATACGATTAGATACAGATAGGTAGGGAGACGGTGGCAATAATGAGGGTGAAGTTTAAACGCCACTGCAATTTACGGATTGCAAGCGCGTTCTTAGCTCAATATTCCTAGATTTAATTGCGATAATTATCGTACCCAATTACTGTTCATTAAGAGCCTAATTGCATTAGAAATCCATGGAGAATCGAGTGGTGTAACAACGAAAATAAAATCCATGCACAAAACGTCACTTACACACAGAGAAAGAGAGAGTGAGAGTCCATCGTTTTAAGTCATAAATAATTCTAGTATTTAAACTATAATCTTCTCTCACGAATTACGGTATTATAACTCAAGGCAATTCGTTTCTCACAATCACATTAGTCGATTAACGAGCGTTTATTTATAAAGTGTATAAGAAATAAATTACACACGTCATGAGATTTACGCTACAATGGAGAAACGTGAAGCATTAATCACACGAAGGATATATGAAAACGAAGACTAACAAAAATCTTTCTTTTTATTTTTGTTTTGTTATGAACACATTTACGAATAAACAAGACTCAGATTTGTAATAAAAATTACATATGTATGTCTATTAAAACTAGGCATAATTATTATTTCCCCTTCATACCCATCAGAATAGTCAAAAATGATCAATGACTTTCTTCGCGAATGGGACTGGATCCCGGAGTCTTTGATTTTAAGTCACGAGGCCAATTATTGGCAGTGTGTCGTACGTAGCCTGGATCAGTTGGTGATGATGGCAAAGCTGATGAAGTCTGCGTTCCAGTCGTTGATTTCCTCAGCACTCCTACCCATTCTTCAAGCATTTCGATCTCGTCTTTGCCCCGCTCGGGACCTCTGTAGCTTCTCGAAGATGCATAATAGGCGTCTCGTCCTCTCTTCAGGATCCCAGGGGCCATTCTTGTCGGAACATTGTCGTATTGACTGGAATCCGAGTATCTACATCCTCAAATAAACGAAGAAATAAATAAATTTAGCATAATTGCGAAAGAAAAATAAAATAAAATAGCTCCTCACCGTCCATGATTATCAAAATGCTCATCAACGTCTCGATCGACTCTCATAATTTTCACGCTGGGATTAATAATCTTAGGATACATGGCATCAGTCATGGTGTCCCTGGTCGTGGGGAATCGAGGCGTGTCGACCTCGTCCGGAGGTCGCAAAACAATCTCCTGGCCCTGATAGAAAACCCTTCCATCGTCTCTGTCGTCCCTGAATTTTCCCCTGGCCATTATCTCTGCTTCCCTGTACCTATCAGCATCCCTCGAATAATGTCGACCACTCGAGTACTCCCTCGTCTGGCGTTCAGCATCAATAAATTGAATATCACGCTCGTCATAGTCCTTTGTAGGCTCCACCAAGACTCCAGCGTCAACTGTATGTGAACGTTGTGCAAAGCGATCATCATCTTCTCGAGATTCTGATGCTGGCTCTTGATTGTCAGTGTCCTTGGCACGTCGATCACCGACCTTTTCAAAGGCTTCATTGACGTTCCCACTGGTGTCTTTATCCAAACTCTTTGTACTTCCATTCACCTTGGATTTCTTTGGCTCCATGTCAACAGTCACAGCTGGCATTGGTTTCACTATATTCCCAGAATATTATAAGATTTTCAGGATGGTTCCTCGGTGAATTTAGCAAAAATGAGGAGATGTCATGGAGGTTTAAATGTCTATTTATTAAAGCTACGAAGCCCTTAATTAATAATTCTACCAAATAAATACACTGATTGACTAAAAGATCGATGTAATGATTAAGCCGCTGTCTCGACACGAATTCTTGGGGGATTTAAAGACCTCGGGAACTTGCCTGAATCTTTATCTACCAGTGTCTGTGTGCCATCATGCTTCGCCTTCTGCCCGGGTGTAGTCATAAGCAGATCTGCGATGAATACAAGGGCAGTGATGAGACAGAGGACTCCTAGGACTGCAGCATTGTCCACCAAGTCACTGGGAACATTCTCGATTGATGCTAGCGACAGTGAACCAACGATTCCAAAGAGAATGACTCCAAGTCCAAGGAGGAAAAGTTCCTTGAGAATAAAAATAGAAAAGAGACATTTATATGATTACGTAAAGGAGAGAAAAGATCTGCGATGAATCTTAATGAATGGGAGACTAACACGAGATCTCATCAGGAAATAAGCAGTTATACCTTTAGAAATTAGTTAAGAAGCTAAATTAGAGATTAATTATATTTTCTAATCAGCTTTGGAGCTTGGAAATACATCAATTAGTCCAGATTGAAGGTCAGGCCTAGCCCAGCTATAAAAATCATTCAGTTACATCACTTCAGATACTGTCTTCATTGCATTTGTAATTCTTTTCATTGCATTCTTGACGAATAATTAGACTATCTGGACCTTGTATCGTCGATCCGGATGAATGAATGAGCTCGCACGTTCTCACGAGTGTTCTTTATAGCATAATTAGTACGTGTGGCCGCGATTCCTCGATCTCCTCAGGATCAAGGATTGGGTGGAGGATATATACATATAGTGGAGTGTAATGGCGCTCCAATTATGAGTCATTGCAATGTCGCCGTAGAAAACACATTACGTGTCTTACTAAGCTAGGCTGAGGATGTGGTTACGTGTTTATAGACTTTCCACTCACAATGACGATTGTGTAGACACGCGTCAACATATCTCTTTGCATTAAGAACATATTATTTTTGACCTTCCCTCTCAATGTCAACATCTCTGGACACCTAGTTCCATTCTCACGCTACTGAATCTATTTTTCTTTTCTTTATCTGTCGTATATCAAATAAAAGGCAGAATTAAATCATCTTGAGTATAATGATCCTGAAGAGACTCACTGTCTTTCGACCTCGAAGTTCGCCTGATGCAGCTGCGATCAGAAGACCCGCTGTGATTATCACGTAACCACCACAGGTCGCTGTCGCCAAAGCTGCCCCTGTAAAGAAAAATAAGTCAAGGATGATGTTGAAGAAGATTTCGAAGCAAAGAAGAATTAATAATAATGTTTTTTACATAGCAGATAGGTAAAAGAATTTTTTTTTTTTTAA
>JABSMT010002280.1:0-10224 GCA_018902335.1 Eumacrocentrus americanus | reverse complement strand
ATAATTTTTTACTTAATTTTTGCATAATTTTTTAATTGATTATATCTCAAAAACTATAGAAGATACGACAAAAATGCAAGAGACCTTTTTTGTAGAGAATTTAATTTCTTACAAAAAAGGTTCAATGACATTTTATCGTATTTCTCAAAGTTGTCGAGATATTTGTAAAAATGAAAATGCCTAAATTTTTCTATAATTTTTGACTTATCTTCTTTTATCGCTCAATAATAGAATTAGATATCAATGTCTGATGATGATGAATGATTATAATGGTACTTTAAAATCTAGGCAACCACAGGTCCGGATAGGAACTCTATAGTATTCCCAAATAAGTGTCTCGAAACGTGGCACAAAGCAGTAGAAACGATCATCAACTATGGACATAGTGTCGAAATAATTGCAGCTGCCATTTTTGCTAAAGGTACTTAATTCAGTCTCATTAAAAATCCAAATCTTCGTATGAATACATATATCTAATAAGTTATTTCCTATGCAGATGATGTGCGCCAGAGGATTACTGAGAGTCGTTCACAATTGATGAGGCGACTAATGACTACATCGAGTTCACTAGAAGATGCTATCAATTCTTCACCTGGTGATCTGTATTTCCTACCTGAAATTGATAAGGACAATGCAATGGAGGGCGAGACGTACATTCACATGCGAAATTTATTAACATCTCGTGTCAAAGATAATAATACGTGTTCTATTAAAGGAGCCTTGACTACTGAATGTTCAGGAATGATTAGCCACTGCAAAACTTATATTTCATATACTTTCAAGGTAATATGAAGTTAAGTTTGAGTAGCTTACGATTAGAATTCTGTATGGTGAAGCGGTAAAAGAAGATAAGTTGAGATAACTTTGTTCATTAAAATGTTTTACAAAATTGATTATATCTAGAAAACTATGGGAGATACGACAAAAATGCAAAGGACCTTTTTTGTAGAGAATTTAATTCCCTACAAAAAAGGTTCTACAAGATTTTATCGTATCTCCCAAGGTTTTTGAGATATTCGTAAAAATGAAAGTGTCTAAAAATTTTCATAATTTTTGAGTTATCTTCTTCTACCGTTTCACTACTGATTTATTCCTCTAAAGAATTCTGGAGGTCTCAAACGTCAATTTGGATCAAAATTACAAAAAGTCACTTGTCAACCTAATAAAATACGTTTCTTCTTCACTGAGAGTGAAGAAAAGTAAAAAATAACTCGAAATACAATTATTAATCATATTTAATAATTTTTTTTCCGGGATAAATCTTTATTGGTCCATTCCAAATTTTGTTTTCGCAACGCGCAGCTTTATCAAAAATTTTACGACAAAAAATACTGTCCTGAGCAAAAATGACCGATGTGTGTAATGGCCGTACGGTCGAAAAAAAAAGGGAAATAAATAAAACATTTGATAAAGTCGATATGGAGTGCAATATGAAACAGACTTTGAAGTCTGATGGTGGATACATGCGCGAGCTAATCGCGAGTCGAAGAAGATGAATACGCGCAGTAGCGTCGTAAAATTACGTCATGCGTTTGCTTTATTGCCGCGGGGATCCAATAAAAGTCCCAATAATAATGCCGGATGTTTTCCGATGCACCATATTTGATTTAGTGTCGGCCATTTTGTGATCACATATCTGCCTCGTAAATCTCAGCGCAGTGGCGCCACCGCATAAAAATATCAAACGTCGATGCGCGCCGGGTTTCAACCCCAATCCTATGTAAAATATTGCCTCCGCGATTCCGCGCCGTTTACTCTACTCTGTCCCTCTCGCTCGTATTCCTCGAGCTGTCTCTGTTACACCACCGTGTGCGCGATATGCCGCAAAAGCTCATGGGTGGGGCTCCTCTAACCTTTTTCCCGGGGTTACATTCAGCTCTTCGCCTCACCGCGATCGTTATTCCAATCATTGTCGCATCAAGGTATGCACACCTGAAATCGATGGATATTGGAATGATGATCCAATTACCTGATGCATACCCACATTGATTCTGTTTCTGCATTATTTGATAGGCAAGAAACAAGACATATCAGTATGTAACCCAGGTGGTTGTAACTTAGGCATGCTTATAGGTCGACGTTAGAAACATCAGGATATAGAGGCAGAGTCGTCTGTTCCAAGGGTGTCTGAATGAGGCAGTATATTGCAGTTATTGTCCATTAGAAGCGCGCCGCGGCCATCTACGCCACAAACTTACTTTATGATATTGCTGCTTGTGTTGCCTTCGCCTCAGCTCTTTCTTGGCCCGCTACATATACAGCCAGCCTGCACCAGTCTAGGAAGGAGTGTCTTCAACGACATCTTTGCGCAAACATCATCGCCAAGAACTACGCTGCATTATACACATGAGTTTGTGCCATGTGATATGATATGATGATCAATAAAATTCAAGCTCAATTCCATGTCATATCTAACAAAAAACGAGTGAGATAGATGAGAGATTGGCAAAAGTCTTTAATGGAAACGTCGATTGGTATACACACACGATCACTGGTATATGAGCGACATTCGGACGCCAAAAGGTCGTTAGTGGATTGCTTGGAGCATCCATATTGCTCTTGTATATATGTATATATGCGGAAGCATCGTTTATATCCCAGGGAAATGAAACAAAAGCCTCATTAATCTAAAAGTCACATTAATTTGGACGTGACTGTTGATCTGAAATGAATTCAAGCGCGATGTTGTTGTTGTTGTTTTATATTGAAAAACGAGACACACATGATATAAAATAACTCTCGGCGAGAGTGTTTGAGAGTTCACGGGAATATAAGAGTAGTAAATGCAATGGATACTATATAACAGGGACAGTTAGCGGACGTTTGAATTATGATGGCCCCGGACGACGCCTGAAGCCCTCCAGGCCCAGGGGCCATAACTGTATGGGCGCATGAATTGAAAAGGGATACGACCGCGGGCGATGCAGCGCGGATGAAAACGAAACGAAATGGAATGGAGGCGAAATGAAATGAGTCTCGCGGCGCGCCGAGTAACGACCAATTAGATAACAAAACGTCAAACAATAAAACCCGTCATGTTTATACCGAAGGGGATAAAACCCGGCCGAGGCATTCCTATTTGTGCCCTTGTGCATGTATGGCGAAATCAACCAAAAGTGCTATAAACTATCCGTTATATACGGATATGGATGGATATAATGTGGCCGGTTCTCGCGAACCCATACACTTTCGAATTATAGTGCAGAAGGATCTGATGTGAGAGAGACCGGATCGAAACGACGAGACGTAAGCCACGAAGATAAGCTTGGACCCCCTGGGTATTTTTTTAAAATGCTTTTGACTTTCCAATGCGCCAGACTTTAAACTATACACACCGCATATTATTATACACTGCTGTCAGTTCCAGCCACACTTGCTGTTTTATCAGCCGGCCAAATCATCGATATCTTCGATGAGGGGGCGCGCGAAAAAAGACAGTTGTAAAGTGTGATAAGGCAAAGTCTAATCGTCGCGCTTGATGCGGGTGCGATGCAAGCGTTTTAGTGAGAACCGACGAGAGACAGACAGAGAGAAAGCAATCTGCAGCCCTAGCTAGTCATGTTGAGGGTGCTCTGCCCATCCGGCTGACTCGGGGATCAGGACGGTTAATTGGCATGACAGATAGAGGGTGCGAGAGAAGTTGTCGCTTAGTAACATTACGCCACGATGAAACTGATATGCTTTCTCCCCACTAGCTCGTTCCTTTTCATCCCTCTAACGCTTCTTGTTCCCGCAACTAATGTTAAACAATTTTTCCATACTTAACCCTCGAGAATCACTGTGGGGTCTGCCTGACCTATACAGAATGATACTTCAAATAAGTCTCATATACGTAGTTTCTGAGTTCCTTATTAGATTAACAATTCACAGTTTCAACGAAGTTCTTTCCTTTCTTAACATCTAATGAGTAACCTTGACGAAAATTGATGTACAAAGTTTTCATAGTTACATTGAAATATTGAAATGGGCTTTAAAGTTTAAAGCAGTTTTCGATTCTGGAAATTTACATTTTTTTAATCAAGATATCTTGGAAACTATATGACGAGATACAATGAAATTGATTAAGAACTTTTTCGTATAGAAAATTAACTTCCCTACAATATTGTAAGCAGCTTTGTTGTATTTCGCATCGTTTTCGAGATATGATATATTTTTTGAAAAATTTTAATAGAACTAAGGGAATACATGAAGTGCGTTATACTATTTATTTATTAAAATACTTGTGAATAAAGTATGAAACCTATTTCAACAGGCTGTTCGGTAGCGAACAAGAGTTTACAATTTAATCCTTACAATAACAGTAGCAATTTAAAAACAAGATTTATTGCAACATTGACATTAAGTAACTACTACATAGAAAAATAACTCTGGACGGTACACCATATAATTGTAATAACAATAACAAATAGAACTTGTTTGATGTACAAAATATAATTTTTGCTTTTTTAATCCTTATAAATATGATAGATTGCAAAGATGTATTGAAAATCATAGAATTGTCTGAATTTCGTAGCTAAACCTATAGGCATATTGATTATATTTATCTTTTTCTTTATACAAGTTCTTATTTTTCTTGCGACCACCCAAGTTGTTGCATTTTTTTATCAATTCGCATTTATGTCTTGTTTTTTTATCAGCTTGCATTTATGTTTCTTTGCTGAATGTTATTGCTGATATAGACGACTCCAGATTATTACTTTATGACGAAGGATTTCCTGTTTGGAACAGAGTACATATACACGAAAAATCGAAATTATTACATACAACAAGATCGTGAATTAGTGACTTCTCACTATGATTGCTCAACTGCTCTGCATTGCTCTGATTTTCAGTGCCGCGGCCATAAAAGTATGTAAAATAAGATAATTTATAAACTCACATTTCATGTATACCATATATTATGCAATAAGTAATTGCTATGAATTGTTGTTTGATTATTCTTAAAGGCCGTCCCCTTGAATTTAACGACGATAAGTCCAGCAGACCAATTACGTACATCGTCACCATCATCTGTAGATGGATCCGTAAATAAAACATTAATGGTTCGGCCAAATTTGCTAATGATATTGATGGTGCCGTCCAAATTTGCTATGTCATATTTTTGATGTTCCTCTAATTAATAGCAAATCAACTTGATATTAGTTGGGTTATCATTTTGGCGTTCTCTATAGAAACTTTCATCAAATGGACATAGCAGGTCTGGAATGTAATCCGTATGCGTAATCGTATATTTATTTATTTTTCTTCCAGTTCATGAAAAGATACACTCACCATTGATAATTATTTTTTCAAAGTTACCTGAATATGGAGGATGGCTCACCGATCCATACAAGAATCGCTGGATAGCCTAGGACCATGAATGACTTTCTCGTCCAATAATGTGAAAATTGTCAGAAAGACTCAATGATAAAGAAATAAAAATGAATGATTGAACTTCTTTCTTCTATTCTTTTATATATGTTGTTTTTTTTTATAATATTGCTTTATAAATTGATGTAACGTTCACTGCATTGTTAGATTGAAATGTTCTTGTCGAATTCCAAGGTTGCAGCAGTATATATAGAAAATCGATTCTGAAAATTTGCATTTTTCCACATATCTTGAAAATCATATACGGGATAATATAATATTGTTTACGACCTTTGTCATAGAAAATTAAATACTCCACAATAATGGTTATGTAGGGAAAAAATTTTACTTCAACAGGTTGTTCGGTAGCAAACAAGAGCTTACAATGTAATCCTTACAATAACAGTAGTAACTTAAAAACAAGATTTGTTGTAACTTTGACACTAAGTAATTACTACATAGAAAAAGAAACCCTGTCTGCTCTATAAAATTCTAATAATAATCACAAACAGTCTTTATTCGATGTACATAATAAAATTTTTGCTTGTTTAGCCCTTATGAGTATCATAAATTGCAAAGATATATTGAAATATAGAATTGTTTGAATTTCATAGCGAAACCTAGGCATATTGATTACATTTATAGCGCAAATGAATGCGGGAACAATAAGCCCTGTGTATGCATATAATTTAGTTAGGTGCAAGTATATATACACACTGGTGCGCGCATCAGTTTACAGTTGTTCCCTTCTCCATAGATCACACGGCGATACCCCCGCTGACTTGTTATTAAATTAATCCTTCGTTTAGCCAAATTGATGCATTGATATCACAGAGCACTCATAACTCACAGCGCGCCCTCTCTCGCCTGGCTTTGCTTGCGTTACCCCTCGAACACGCCCCCGCTCGTGCTATACATGCGGTTCATCTCGCGCTTGCTCATCAACTCAATATCCTCCTCTCACTCTATATGCGCGCATGTTTATCGATGCAATCGCTGAAGAATCACAAAAAATAAAATAAAAAACATTCCTATATTTTATATTCCAGGCTTCATTGTTATCTACAACAATAGATGTTGTATTGCATGATAGACCTATACACATTGACTATATTGCACGTGTGATCATCATGATATACCGAATACTCTCCATCTTTTAGCTGTGCTTTGGCGCCTGAGACAAATCGTCTTGAAACGACTCCGGGGTCTACCCTCGCTTGGACACATTGCTGTCTGACAAACTGACCGGAACGTGGTCTACAACCCTTCCGCTTGTTCTCAAGCGACGCATTATCGGCCAACTGTGGACAGTTCGTTGGCCATTTGCGGCTGAATGTTGGAGACAGCTGAAAGTAGATGACAAGAAACGTCCGTGACGATTGTTTTCCGTTCTTAACCCAAGATGTCTCAAGAAACGCGTGATTCTTCCATCTTTGAAAGTGTGGCGTCTGTTTCTGTTGGACTGGATCCAAGTAGCTTTTATATGGTATACCTATAGTATAGAACAGTTGTCTTTCTCGCGTATCCTAGGTATATATGAGCGACTAGCGACGACCGTCCCAGAATGGAGTGCCAGGTCGAGGCTGGATCGAGTATAAGGACGGCTGGCAACTTGGTTGGCGGGCTATAATAACGTATAAAGTAATTAAGGACATCGGGCGACAGAGAGGACGGGGGTGTAGAGAGAGAGAGAGAGAGAGAGAGAGTGGTATAGAATGCGGGGCAAGAGACAGAGGAAAACGTGGGGTGAGCACACGCCGGCATGGCGGACAGGTTGGGGAATGCGACATTTACATAGTAATTAAATCGCGGGAGCAAGTGGGACCACTGGGGGAGATACTGGCGCTCCAAGCCATTACAGACGCATTAGATTGCGGTAAGCACTTGTTTATGGCCCCTCCCAGTTCTCTCTGGCGCTTTACTACACTCGATTCCCGGCGAATCTCCATGATGCCAGACGACGGACTACTGTGCACCACCTGATCTCTGTCATGATCCGCTACTCTATGATGGCAACTGGTACATATACCTATATACCCATATATATATGTGCGCCCATCAATTTTACCAAAGCTGTATATCTGTGTTCTATTTCAAACTTTATTGCTTATTGGGAGTAAAACCAGATGTCACGAAGACGATGTTGTTATTATTATATATAGATATAAACATAATTGGAGGTCAAACGGTCAAGATCTGCAGAATATAATAATAGTAATGTTTTTGAAATCTGAAGTTAGTAGTGATAAAAGGAGATAAGTTGAGATAGCTTTTTCATTAAAATGCTTTACAAAATTAATTATATCTCGAGAACTATGTGAAATACGACAAAAATACAAGAGACCTTTTTTGTAGAGCATTTAATTTCCTACAAGAAAGGTTCAATAAGATTTTATCGTATCTCTCAAAGTTCTCGAGATATTTGTAAAAATGAAAGTAACGAAAATTTTTCATAATTTCTGAGTTATGTCTCCTTTTACCGCTTCACTACTGAAATTATATAATGAACTGTCAAATTCTGCATACAATAAGAACATTCAATAGATTGTTCTTCAGTTGAAAGTCTTGGTGCATATAAAGATAAAAAATAAAAAGTTCTTTTTCATTTGGATTATTTACTTTGCAATAATATCGTACGCAAAATCCCTGTAGGTTTTACACTTTTGAATACCACATTGACTAACTTATCTAATCTAATTTAAATGCGGAGGGGTGCGCGGCGGGCTTGGTAACATCCAACTTACACTTAGAGACATACACGTAGGTGTATATAGGTATATAAGTTAAAACACACAAGTGCTAGAAAGGCACGCGGATGGGGTGGTTGCGGCGGGGTTGGTTTGCGGGCTCCTGGCGACGCTCGCGCAAGGGCTCCGGGGTGAGGCAACGTGGAAATGGATGGAGGGAGGGAGGCACCAATGGGGTGAAATGAAGAGATAGGGAACGAGAACGAAGAGGGATGCGAAGAAGGGGATGCTAGATATCCTGCCGGATGGGCGGGATGTTGAAGACGAAGAGAGGGGCACAAGAGAGAGAGAGAGAGTAGAGTGGTGCACGTTGAGTAAAGGCGAGTCGGGTCCGTACAAACCGCTGTGTAACGTATGAAATTGAGTGCTGAATCCGGGATTACATCGGCGACTGCTAGGGGGAGAAAGAGACCGAGTGAGAAGGAGACACAGAGTGAAGATGCTGCGAAAACCAAAAGGATAGAGAGTATATAGCAGTCGTACAGCTATACTGTACTCCTGCAGCACTCTCTCCCTCTATTCATCCCTTACTCTTTCATACCCTCCTTGCGTCGTCCGCCATTCCGCGGAGCAAACGAGTAGACTGCGCGCGTTTTACCACCTCGCGGATTGACTTTCTTTCTCGCTTTTCCTCCGCGACGATGTCGGGGGCGCAGACACTCTTGAATAATATCGCGGCGAGGGAAACAAAAGTTCCTTCTATCCTACCCAAAGTGTCTCTCAATTTGTAAGTGACGCATAAATCTGTCCGTTCGTTTTCGCGTTGCCTCTTTCATGCTCTACAGGGTGTCCCAAAATCTTTGGGATTAAATATTTCGAAGGTTAATGAACGAGAAAATTATTTTTAATCATTTTTTATTAGCGATGTTATACCTGCAAAGAGTATATCTTAAATCAGTAGTGAAGCGGTAAAAGAAGGAGATAAGTCAAAATAACTTTATCATTAAAACCTTTTACAAAATTGATTATATCTCGAAAACTATATGAGATACGACAAAAATGCAAGGGACCTTTTTTGTAGAAAATTCAATTCCCTACAACAAAGTATCAATAAGATTTTTTCGTATCTCTCAAAGTTTTCGAGATATCTGTAAAAATGAAAGTGTCTAAAATTTTCCATAATTTTTAAGTTTTCATTAAAACCTTTTACAAAATTGATTATATCTTGAAAACGATGTAAGATACGACAAAAATGCAAAGGACCTTTTTTGTAGAGAATTCAATTTCCTACAAAAAAGGTTCAATAAGATTTTTTCGTATCTTTCAAAATTTTCGAGATATTTGTAAAAATGAAAGTGTCTAAAATTATTCATAAGTTTTGACTTATCTTCTTTTTTACCACTTCGTTACTGATATGATTTGCCATTTTGAGCTGGTCTATATTTCTATATCTTTTAGTATATACTTTATTCTATTTTCTTTAGCTCCCTCGTGCGCATTTCCAAAGTATCATATCCACTTGGTGGCGTGAGCAATATATCATATACGAGGCAAAGAGTATTCGGATGAAGAAAATCTGATTATTATGTCTGAGGGAAATGTCACTTCATATGTGTTGTATATACAATATCACATAGGAGGACCTGTTACCGTTATAGAGCAACACGCGGATATGACGACAGCAACGGCTCCATTGCTATGCTACTGGCGACACATTTACATTTTTATTAAAAAACATTCGCGCGTCTCCACGATACGGAGATAACGGATGCGAGATGACGGAACATTCAATTATCTTGGTAATCCTACAATTATAGCCAACGGATTTACTAGGCGAAAGCGGCCGAGAGTGCTCCATCCGCTCGAATTCGCAGTGAAGCTGCGAGGCATCGTCCGCTATACCCCTGAAACAACCTATGGGATTCCCTATTATCCCTCGGTCTATATATCCGCGGACTTTACTCGTCATAAGCATTTCAACTCCATGGGGAATTATATCTGTGTCTTTTATACGTTATTGTTCGCCTATTAAACGATCTTCAATGTCGAAGAAAAAACATAATTTCTGTCGTTAAGCTGTAAAAGGAGATGTCAAAAATTATCGAAAATTTTTGACATTTTCATTTTTACAAATATCTCGAAAACTTTGAGAGATACGACAAAATCTTATTGAATCTTTTTTATAGCA
>JABSMT010002269.1:0-10225 GCA_018902335.1 Eumacrocentrus americanus | reverse complement strand
AAAAATTGCCATGCCGACGAGTAAGCGTGGGACATCCAAGTTCTCTGACATCTAATACCGATAATGTAGGAATTTTTCTGTAGCAGCAGACAAAATTTTACGGTCAGCATGGTAAAATTGTTGGCGTCGAGCTATTGAGGCCGAACATTCACGGGCGTTACCGAAGCAAATCGAACTTTTACCGTGCTGCTCGAGGAAAAATTGCCGAGTGCAGAAGAAAAAGTGTATGAAATCACAGTCTTGTTTCTTCGTGCAGCCGTAAAAATTCGGCATAGGATGGTACATTTAATTAGTCGTATAAAGGAGAATTAGGTTTCTGTTTGGCATTTTTTCACCAACTAAAATTTTACTGTGCTGTTTCGTTAAAATTCACTCAGTTCATTGTAAATTTTTTTTAGATCTCGTGGCAATATTTCTACAAATATCGGTGATGAAGCGCCAAATGACACTTTGTCTCACGAATACTGTGAAAACATAGTAATTTTTCCCAGAAATTTCTCTTCGTGTATGGGTAATACTAAAAAAATACTAATGATTATCAATAATTTATCAATATTATAATTGCATGCATGTTTGACATCGAAAAAAAATGGAGCCTCAAAGAGTTGATCATTGTGTTTGATGCGTTATCACTTTTATGCAATTTCGTCATGAAATTAAAACCCATATTCATTATTGAAAATTAATGACCACTTTCCAAGAAATAGCTATCAGTGAATATAGACGCGGATGCGGAGGTTTTGCTCATTGCCCGCAAAATCAGAGAATAAAAGCAACAGTGTGACAGACGACAACAAATGAAAAAAGATATAATTAAATTCTCGCTCTCTTTCTCTCACTGTCACACTGAAAGGGTATACTGCCCAACTATGGAGAAAAGCAGTAACTACAAAAAATATCAAAATTGCAATTTCACTACCATTCGATCAATATTCAAGTTTTCTACCTATATTCATCGAAATTGCAATTTTGATATTTTTTGTAGTTACTGCCTTTCTCCATAGTTGGGTAGTATAGGGAGTCGATAATACGTGAGGTATGCATACATGGTCCTCTGTTGAAAAAGATCCGCCGGTGCTCCTGGTGTGTTGTGGGTCCGCCCGGTGTCTGCCGTTACAACAATGAGCCTAACGAAGCTTCGGCTTCGTGTCTTATTACTGCCGTTAATCTCACAGGCGAATACTCGTTTCTCATTGTTTGATCTTCGGCGTGCAGTTGTTCTTAAAACCTAAAGAACCCATTCTTGAAAAACAAAAGAATAAATTGCAAAGTACCCGAAAATATTTTATTTTTACTAAATTATCAACTTACTTTTGATCATAAATATTATGAAGAGATATACGGATGTATAGGACAAAGCGATGAGGAAGTTTATGTGACGATCACAATTTTTTGTCTCCCTTCCTCAATCGAGAAGTCATGTAGTGACATTAATTCGTTCTCGCAGTATCTCACCGGGCGATAATCAGCCGGGACGAACGATGTGAGATCGCCAAAGAGTAATTTAACGACTGGTGTGTGCGTTTGAGAATTCGTACATTGCTACTGGTGTGTTCGTCGACAGATGCCACCATTCTCCACTCCGTTCCAATACCTGTGCATCAGTCCCTTAATTAGCAATTAAACGGCCGAATTATTGTAATAAACTCGGCTGAACGAGTGTACGCTATTCGCCAACTTCGCAAGTATCACGCGGCATCGATGAAGTTTTTTTTCTCTTGTCCATCGTCAAAAGTGATTGCTATTCAGTTCACGTCTACCCTCGACCCCTCGTTATCTACCCCATCACATCTGTATCCAACGCCGGAATTCGCTTTCACTTGATCGTTCAACCTCAACGATTGTTACAGGGTCGTTTCGATTATTCCAGTGTTATTATTACTCTTTTTCCTGAATTAATGATTTTTTTGCTGTAGGGTATGTAATTCCCTATCCAGTCTAACAATCGTTCAAGCAATAATTCTTATTGACCTATTAGGACACCTTAAATTTTCAAAATATTTGTTAGGCGGAGCCCGCATCACGTTCTAGTGAATCCTTCATATTTTATTAAAGTATGCCCGTTTGCTGACAGAAATAATGGTTGAAACCGTTACATGAGGTGTATCAAGGCCACTGGCTGTTGTGGATGCACATTGAATTATACATACTTGCAATCGCTAGCCCTCAGAGGGTCATAAAACATTGTATATCATTGCTTGCTTCTATTAAAAGTATATATTCTCTCGTGACATCTTTCGCTCGATCTGTGTATATATCATTGCCAAAATAGTTTTCATGTGCAGCGCGATGGAGCGCGAGAGATAATCTCTGAATTGGATTACGAAGGAGAAGGTTACAAGCCGACCTTGCATATGTGTCGAGGAGAGTGACACGTCAGGTTGATACGCGAAGAAAATTCTCTCTCGGTCCGCTCTCGGCCACACGCGTCAATCAGTGTCGTTTTGACAATACAAAAATAGTTCAAATGGGAAACGGCTAATTTCACAGTGACTAATGTCATTCGTCGATTGTTTTTTTTATGTCTAACGTAAACAAAATTATATTTCGGTGGCTTTGTTCATACTCGGGCGAAAGTCTCTTAATCTTCTTCTACACATATACAATGCAGCGGTAATTATAACGAGCCGACGAAATTCCGGTCAAACGAGGCGTGGTAATGAATTCGGCGTTGCACAAATAAAACTTACAAGCAGCGGCAGTAGAGCGGACAGCGAGTGAGAGGCCGTTAAGGTGCCTCTTCACGCGCACGACGCGCTGGCACCATCAACCCTGATGCGATATATACTACCTTAAGCCTTGCATAACACCAAGCGATTCGGTCAGTCTTGACATCCGGCAACGCTCGTAAACGTAAACTCCACGCAGCTTGTACATGAGACAAAATGGAAATAAAAAGTGGAATAGCGCGCTCAACGGACAGCCAACGATCGAATTCTCGACGAGCGCAGACGTGTCTACTTGGCAAAGATCTTTTCGTTTCCGGTCTGGTACCATCGCAGGAATTTCATTCTACTCTAGAAAGCGTTATTGACATGTGAACGTGCCAAACACGTACTTTAAGTTTGCCCCGATAAATTTCAACATTTACATAACAAACTAATCCTTCCGATCGTACTGTGCATATGACTGATATACCGACACAGAGATCCAGTCATGTGCGTGTGTATATTCCATTCTCGAGTAATTTCCGGCCGTGCCAACGATCTTGCGATAGATTTGCAAAAACATTTCACCTAAAAATGTTAAAGTCTGATTCACCAGACCCAAAGTAAAGAGAGTGATTCAACGATGTTTTACTTACCACAACTGAATCGCTTGCATTCGCGCGTGTGGATTAAGCTACGTAGGTATATATACGCCCCCGGTTTGCCGAGGAAAATCTCACGGGCTATCGCTATCCGTTCATCGTTCAGCAGAGGCGCGTTCATGGTCGATCGAATGTAGTTGTGTGTCTACATGTTATATGGCTTGAGCTTGTGATGACGTCTCTTCATTCAAAATAGCAGAGTCTGCGTGACGTACTGACTGTTGTGATTCATGAGCTTCGTAAATCAGCCTCCCGAGCAGATCACGATACATCGATAACACACTCGGCGTTTTCTGATGCTGCTATCGTTACGCGCGTCGGCATACAGTTCTAGTAACGTTCTAGTATCATCATCACTCACCCTGGCAATATCTAAAAAAAAAATATTTAGAGCCTTGTCCACGCGTAATGAAAAGGTTTCTGATGTCTGCCTGGACGAAGGTTTGCGGAGGAGGGAGGCGTGACTTTCGAGAGCAAGTTTGAGTCGATCGTAAAGTGTTCGACGTGCGTCGAATTCTGTTTACTTTGTAACGGCCAGAAGAGACCACTCTCGAGCATGTCAGACACTACATCGATCTTTCGAAAGTGAGTGGCATCGTGAAACATTTAATCCAGTGTCCTGCCTTTCGCGTACTTAATATTTCTTCTTCTGTTGCGTCTCTCTATTGTGCCTTACTTTCGTACATGTTTTTCCCGTCCGTGACAAAATGTTCAACTGCAATAGTTCGTAATCGCACGACTCTTTATAGTCGTGGTTAATATTTCAGCCTCGCGCTGTACATGACGGGTGGTCGCGTCTCTCGAGTGGGCGTCTAGAGTCCGAGGAAGGGAGTAAAATAGAAAAACAAACATTATTGCGCCACCTATGGCGATCAGCGGGATTATTTCTTCAGAGGAACCGATTGGTATAAGGTATACATATGGACGTCTCATTGGCTGCTGGACGTTTAAAAAATGTTATTTTTAAACGAGTCATGCGAAATTCCTCCGCTTTCTCTCCGTTGGTGAATTTTTATAGTCATGGATGAATTGATTCCTTTTCCTGCCGATAAAAGAGTCAATGGCAATTTCATTCGTGGCTATATGTTGGGGTCGTTATTAACTGATAAAGACTGTAAACTGCCGGCCTGCAACATACTCTACAGCCCAGGACCACTCTGAGACCGACACGAGAAGGAGGTTTCTCTTGCGAAATAAAAAATTGCCCCGCTTTCCCCTATCTCCACCGACGCTTCGTAATCTACGTCCTCTCTTTTTCCTTTTAATAGCTGTATTTTGCGATTCGTTGAGTTCATTCTGCACTGGTTACAACTGCTGAATCGGCAATTCACCAACTGATACGTTAATTTTTTTTTTCTTTTTTATTAATTGTTTTCCCGATGCATGAAGAATTTTATTTGTTTCTTCGACTTTTATGTATTTTTTAGCTGAATAGGAGTTTTTCGTACAGCATAACAAAGCGCGGGCATTCGCGCCCGCGCGCTCAAGCGAATCGGCCCCGTTCCATGTCCGTTTGGCTCTTCCACCTCGTTGAATTATTAAAAGCCGATGCTCGCGGTCGACTCACAGTAACGCGACATTCGATTCGACTTAACGATCACGACCCGCATCCGCCGCACGCGGATTCCCGGGAAACGATCGGCTCGAGTCTGCTCGCGATCCCCGTCGATCTATCACAAGGAACATCGTCGACGTCGATTCGTAATTGGATCGTTAATAAATTAGTGATTTATTCTTATTTTTCAACGTTTGTGGAACTTACCTTGTTCAATATAAACTTTCGCCTTTCCTTTTCTTAAATTACCTACATATAAAATATTTGATTGAATATTTATCTAATCGAATTAATTTTGAAACTAATCGCCATTCATCTCTGTCAATTGTTAACCACCTCTTACTGTTGATTGATTAGTGCTTTCATATATAATTTGGAATAGTTAAATTTTTTTATTAGTTCAGGTGGCGCCGGGGCAGGTAATGTGTACGTGAGAATCTCAATCAATTATTATAACCGACTAGATGTACGCGTCGAATCTGAGGGGTACGTATGCCTTGAGATGGGTTATCAGACGCATTATTTTTCGTTCTCGCACACAATGAGATATTTATTGCGTGGGGAGTTGGATCGCGCGCGTCGCCCAAGTCTAAAGTCACCATTGTATCGGCCGAGGAGTGATGTATGACCATGGAATTGGTAGGAATGGAAACTCGTTATTGAAGAGTCGAGTTACCGCCGCAGAGAATTTCTCCACGATCGCGCGAGCTACTTATCGCGATAACCGTCGCCTCGGGAAATCATTGATCTGGCGTAACCCTTTCAAGGCTGATGATGCCAAATGGCATTATGAAGGTTTTTTGAATTTTGGAACATATCTTTTCTATTTTATTGGCTAACTGAATTCTGTCTGTTTGAAAACATTCGAATAGATGAGTTAAAGGGTAAAAAACAATCATTCAACCGAAAAAAACAATTGTTCAATAGTTATTGGACGAAAATAACGAATTGGTATATTGCAATTTTAATGGTCAATTCGTCATGTATATGCTATAATTAATCGAGTTATGTATGTTTATCGAAAAAAAAATTGAGCTTGAAAGGGTTAATCGGGTGCAATTTTTATATTTATCACGATAAAAATGACTTTTCGCCAAAAATTGTTGGATTTCTTGTGATAAAGATCTCTCGTCGAATATTGCGAACGTATAATTTTTTGAACCTTTACGAACATAAATGTAACGTCACTCAGAGTCATTGCATTTATTATTCGATGATTATCGTGATCTGTAAATTTTTTTGTGAAAAATACAAGATTATATTTGCGCGCAAAGTAGTAAAGAGAGAAGCGAAGAGAATGCAGGAGTGGAACAGCGAGAGCCCTGATAATTTATTAAGACGATTCATGGAGATAAGGGTCCCATTGAATGGGAAGACCAAGATCTCGGGAGATTCTCTTTCCTCCCTCGCCCATTATTTTTTTCTGCCTTCTCTCGTTTTTTTTTCTTGTCTCTGAGCCGATTTTCCCCTCGATCCTAACTAATCGATAACGATTCCACGAGAAACTCGTATTTACATCATCCCATCCATTAATAATTGAAATGATTAAAATATGTATTTTATCAACAGTGACCTCCTTAGCTTTTAACGTTTCATTCATAATATTCGTACTTTTGTGGATTTAGAACTAATAGGGTAAACTATCTTAATTTATTATTAATAATGGCGTTTATACCACTATTGGTTAGTGGTTAATTGCTGGTAGTATAATTATCGGTGGTAGTGCGGTAGAAGCGAGGGAGAGAAAAGGCTGAGGGACTAATGCTCGAGTTACACCTCTCAACGTGCCAGGTTTTACTGACTGACTAATTAATTAAGTTCTCCCACCATTGAGGGCAATTAGTGCAGTGTGATTAGTTATTCTGACCAACAATTTGTTTTCTGAAAGGGCGTGAGCAGTCTCTAATGCTATAAACAACGAAAAAAATATATTGTATATTATTACAATTTATTTTGGCTGCTTCTTTGTTCCCTTTCTCTTTTCATTGAGAAGTAGGATCGCGATACAAGTGATACCCATGAAAAGAGCAGGTCCTGGCATATATACAGGTGGAACAAAGGGCTGAGGGCTACGGGAATTTTTGATAATGTTGTAGAAATTTTTACAGTGTTCTACAAGTTTCTAGATGTTTCTAAAATGTACCAGTTGTTTCTGAAATGTTCTAGATATTTTTCAAATGTTTTGGAAATTTCTAGAATGATCTAGAACTTGCTAGAATTTTCTAAAATATTCTAAAAGTCTCTAGAATGTCCTGGAATATTTTTGAATAGTCTGAAATGTTATAGAGTTTTCTACGAAGTGTGTCTAGAAGTATTTGGGTTATTAGAGAATGTTCTAAATATATCCGAAAATTTTCAAAAATCCTCGATTTTTGGGATAGACGTCTCTAAAATGTTTTAGAAATTTGTAGAAATTATTTTTTTTTTTCTCGTGAAATTAAGTAATTAGATATGACTGATCATAAATAAGTGTAATAAACCTCCCGTAATTTGCGCGGGGGGGATATTTCGCTAAATAGCCGCAGGATCTGACGTGCGGAAGAGAAAATATATTAAATGTGGCACAAGCTATATTTTTTTTTTGTCTCGCCGCGAGCGAAATTCGGCTAATTCATTAATAATATTGTACGGCAAATTTTGCGAGCTGGACCGTGACAAATTGCCACGCACTACTCTTAACCATACGACTCTCTCTATTAATCAAAACTCGATCGTTTGAAATCTCGCACGCCCCGATCATCGTCATTATATGCGCGCATCGTGACGCGATTGATCACGCGAGTGCCTGTTGCTTCGTGCCGCTCGATATCATGGTGCGTCCCACCCACGTGCAACCGTGACCGACACCCACTCCCCTTGCCCAAGAGAGTGAATATATACCGTCTTCTTGAACCGAGTTACTGTGCTTTGCAGTCAATGAACCACTTACCTTTCCTTCATGTCAATAGCATTAAAAAAATCAAAACAGTTTAAACTAGTAGTTTCGTAAACAATAGATCTCGCTATGACTACATATTTATGTGAAAATTTTGAAGTTTTCGCCCAAATATAGGCAGCATGTAAGGTCAATGTCCCCATTAAGGGACACGTCCCTATTTTGGACCATTAGATGATATTTCGTAACGTACAGATGATCGATTTGAGAGCATTGAGCTACAAAAATACATAAAAAATAGTTGTCTTATGTTGATAATATACATCAAAAATTAAAATACCCCGTGCATTGTTTAACCGAAGTTTTTCAATAATATTTGAGTGACTGTCATGTTTTTTTTGTCTTCAGTCCGAGTTCCTGTCAGATAGGTTAAAGTCATCAAGGTCTTCAAATATTTATTGCATGAATTAAAATCTCTTCACAGTACTTGATAAGCAACGTGCGTCAGTGATAAAGCTTAAAGTGACTTAGAAAAATAAAAAAATCACCATTTATTCAGAAATTCAGTAGAAAATAGTGTGGTCTCGAATAGGTACAATGATCAAGCGACCTGCACCAATCTTGGGACAGGCAGTAAATCTTGCATTTCCGATTGATATACGGATTTATTGGTGAAATTTTATTCTTTATATTACTCTCATTTGATTGTAAGTAATTTTAATAAAATAAATTTGATGAGAAAGATATGTGTCCTAATTTAGACTCTTATAGTCAAGTTTTGCTGTTCCATAATAGGGACAGGTGGTGGTCAGTAATGGGGGCAAATTATCCTATAGTGGGCACATTGGTCATGCATCTAATTTTTCACATTAATTAATAAATAATAGCACCAATTTCAATAATAAAGGTCGAATTTCACAAATGTAATAATCTAACTTTACACTGGTATTGATAGTAATAGTCATTCATCAAATTCTAAATAATATTCCTCGATTCTCCCGTCACAGTCGCGTTGTATGGTCCTAAATGGGGACATTTACCTTACGGCCTTAACAGAACTTGGCCACTGTAATAAGCAGTGCTCACGCCCCGCGACGAGAAGGTGCCTGTTATGAATACCCAGGTATACATCGCGATGTACCCTGAACTGAGGAGCACTCTTTTAAATTTATTTTTAATTTTTTAATTTTACCGTCGAAGGAATAAAAGTTCATGCTTGAAAATAAAACACTTTCGTTATCAAACTTAATGAAACATGAAATTAAAAGTTTCGAAATCAAAACACGGGGTTGCAATCTACAAACATCTGTGTAAGACTGGGTATATCTAACCATCACGCGCTTGATATTCCTATAGGTATATCAATCTGGTGTACGGAAAAATACACACACACATACATATATTATATGTATATGTTATGTATTCGAAAAAATTATAGCCAAGTCACTTGGCTTCGACTTATCATCACTTTTCTGACTTCGAGTATATATGGAGGGTGCTCTGACGGAACCTCGTATCTCGATTTCTGGCGATTTAACATATATACGCTGAATATTTTCTCGTTTTTAACTCAAAACCGCCAAAAATCGAGATACGAAGTACCGTCAAAGTACTCTCGATAATATTGAGCCAACCTTCTGCCCAAGTAGCATCTAATTTTTGTCCAAACCCGTTATCTACTATTCCACGTGTCCGATATATGATCGGTGTTTGAATAATTTATGTCAGATGGTATTAACATCTCCGAAAATGCGTAAAATTCTCGAAGAGTGAGATCTTTCCATACCATTTGCTTCCCCGTGCAAGTTGCCTGGTTATACTCGTTGTAAACCACAACCGCCTTCTGGTTTGTGTGCCACACAATAATGATATCAACCATTATGTATCACAATTAGATAATATTTCTGTGTTTCTTTCTGAGTCATTCTTTTGCCGGAAAATATTGCGTGACACGGAATTTGATATTGAGTTGGCAATGTTCGAGTACAGGTGGTCTTATCTTTGGCAATGAAAGTCATCTTCGACCTAGATGGCTCATGGCCAGCCTCTCCAGTGTTCACGGTTCCATCGTCGTCATCATCATTCTCTCGATCTTCCACTGGACATTTATAACTCTACGTTATATAAAATTGTTAATTTACATAATAAAAAAAGAAAAGAAAGCTATATAATACCAGTGTTGTTGCTATCCGAGATATTCGTACCTTGTGACTGTTCTTCTGGTTGCGGAAACCAATCTTCGTCGTCGCTATCCGATAAATAATTGTCTTATGCAGAAGGCTCCTCCTCCAATAATTAGTTCAAATAATTTTACTTCCCTTTGGCAGTCAATCTACTATAATATTTATTAGAGTATTGATTATATTATCAGATATCCGTATACGGATACACTGTTAAAAAACTTCCTAGTAAAATTCAGGTAAAAGTACTTGAAGTTCTTAACAGCCGTAAATGAACATTAAATTTCAGTTCATTTTAGTATTGG
>JABSMT010002258.1:0-10226 GCA_018902335.1 Eumacrocentrus americanus | reverse complement strand
TTTTTTTTTTTATTAAAAACTGCTTCTCCACAGTTGCAAATTTTGGACAAGAATGGGAAGTTGGTGAAATTCAATCAATCAAGACTCCATATCGCGCTGGGGAGAAAAGTGAAATAAAAGCCGAAATAGGAATTAAAATAGGATTACGCTCAGTGAATATAACGTTAAAGGGACATGGAGACAAAGATTCTCCTCTTGCAAGCGAAATAATCAATTACAATGAACGATTTTCGTGGACTTGGGATCAAGGAAGATTCGGCTTTGGCCCGAACGGTAAGTGTACTTATCTGGAGAATCATAAACGACTTTGAACAACACTAAAGACACTCGTTCAACTGGAATAATCTAGCTGGACATCTGCAGATGAATCTGAGAGAAGCTCAAATAAGAGGATTGCCCCTTCCAATCATATGGGTGTTGGATTATTTTGCAATTGATGGAGAAGGTTTAAGATTCGGCAGATTTTATCGTACGGCAGGATGGTACTGCCACATTTTATTGTGGTCAGCAGTGCCTGCCTGGATACTCGCAAATATATTTTTGCAATCAGTCGGAAGGTATGCTGCTTATTTCACGGGTTTAATTGGCTTTCTTAAGATATCAAGCTGTGTTATTTGGGTGGTTATTCGTAATCCCAGCGCATTAATTATTCCATTCCAAGACAAAATCATCAGTACATCTTTTGGATGGACTTTCTGGTTGACATGTGTAGGAGGTAAAGAATAATACATTTCTAAAGAATGATTGATGGACATGTTAATTAATTTGTAATGTATTCTTTCCAGGTATTTTTTGCCTTTTACTAGCATCTGTACTTATAATAATGGATCTAAGATATCCAATTGCTCTCTCGACATTTCTTGGGATTGATATTTTAGATCAGTACGATGAGTATGTTATCCGTGAGTATTAAATTCCTACAGAATAAGAATTCACAAGTCGGAGAGAATTGACATATTTTTTTCATTACTTATTTAATAGGAGCAAATGATTTGGATAACATGAGAAACAAAAGTAGTAAAGATGACTCAATGGAATTGGGAAAAATGTCTGAGCTATTTCCAAAAGACGACTCTGGGGTAGTGAGTAGCATTCATTACTTGCTGATGGAAGAATGAGTATTGTTATACATTTTAATTTATATACATATTTCTTCGTAGGTACTTTTAAAACGTCGCTCTACTGTTAAACGAGCTCAGAAAAATCTTCTTCGTGTTTCATCTGTGCCAATCAAAATTTACAATTATGACGAGGACACGGCTTTGTATGAAAATCAACCTGTGCCAGGGTGCGTTTTATCTCACATTTTATCTTTTTGATTTAAATTTAATACAATGTCTTGATTTTAGATCATCCTTTCAAAATTCAGACCAAGTCAAGTTTAGGCCAATAGTCCCGAGAAGAAACTGAAGCAATGAGCTTTTACATCTGTGTTTGATCTTATAAGATTTAGATTGTGTTTATTTTCACAGTACATTACACACACGTGATTCAAGATGCTGAGCGCCTTAAAAGTTCTATTTATAATGATGGAAATTTATGAAATATATATAAATTCACACGAGAAAGTTCAATTTTCTGATTCGGCTTTGTCTTTACTGTCACTGTAGTCAGACCCACGTGATGATTTGTCCTCAGACCTGTCCTTCGACTCTTTATCTTTCTTTTCTTTACTGGACTTCTTCTCACTCTTCTCTCTCTTTTCATCATCTCCCTTCTTTCCATTATTATCTGATTTATCCTTACTGCGTCGCTCTTTATCTCTCGATTTGTCCGAGTGCTTGGACTTGGATGATCGAGACTTTGACTTGGACCTCGAGCGTCTTGACTTTGATTTGGAGCGTTTGCTTTCTCGAGATCGGGAGCGACTAGGTCTGCGTGGTGAAGATCTCTTCTTTCGGTCCTTAGAGCGTGATCTCGAACGTCTAGAACGTGACCTTCTGGATCGTGATCGTGAACGATGACGACTTCGGGAAGTGCTTCTTCGGCGTGACGGTGACTTGCGTCTGCGTTCCTTCGAACGAGATCGTTTGGAGCGTGACCGGGAACGACGACGGTGACGAGAACGTGATCTTCGGTGCCGTGAACGTGAACGTTTACGAGATCGTGATCGACGGCTGCGACCTCGTGAACGTGATCTTGATTTTCTGCTGCGTGAACCACTTCGACTACGTTTGTCCTTTGACAGCATTCCAATCATAGGATCGATAGCAGCTGATATAAGATTGTGCGCTTCTTTGACTCGCGACATTGCCTCTTCGATTTCTTTTTGTGCTGCCTCGTTGCTCTTGGCCTCGGGCTTTGCTATCGCTTGTGTCGAGTGATAGAGCTTTATGGGTTTGTCTGCGAGGATTTTTCCATTGAGCATGAGTGCGGTCACCACATGTGCCTGCTCTGTCAGTTCAAGTAGAGCGTAGTGATCTGTGTCTGAGTCACGTGTACATAAACGTAAATACTTAATCTCAATGTTGTTGGTTCCAAAAAATTCCAATAACTGATCTACAGACACCGACGCATCTAAATTAGCTACAATAAGAGTTCTCCTGATCTCTTCGATCCGCCGGCTGTCCAGATGTCCCGGTAAATTCGGATAGGCTGGCAATGCGTTGGATTCTAATTTAGGATCCAATGTGGAAATTACATGGTTTGGTGGGATTCCTTCAATAGAATTGACAACGTTTGGCGGAAGTTTTGGCTCTGAGGGATACAAACCTGTAAAAAAAACCTTGTTATTAGCATTCATTCAAAGCGAACATTCAAGCATTAGTGTGTAATAAATGTATTCACCATATATTTTCATACCTGGCACAACAGTACCATTATTGGTAAGCTCCAGAGCTCTTTGCTCATCGGGAATATCACCATTTTGATAGGGAATAACAATTAGTGCCCGATCAATGAAGACAGTATTGGTCATGTGCTGAGCCACCGCTACACTGCCTTGATCATGAAATTTGATGTAGCAAATCCGCGACTGGACGGGTACAGCCACGTCCCTGATTGTAGGATACAACCTGATATCTTCGATCTTCCCCAGGTACCCAAAAAGCGTCTGCATCTGATCCTTGGTAGCTTGAGGAGCGATATTCGTCACTTGGACGACTTTTGTCGTCCCGACCGCCATTGCTGCACACGTTTATCCAACAACAGCACGAGTAGGTTAGAATTGTATATACTTCTCAGTAACTGATTGTTGTCTCAGATTGCGATACGACAGCTTTTTTGCTGCAGAATCATCTTGAGAAAGTTATTTTATCAACACTATTACTCATTATTCTTTCAGTTGGATATTAGATGAACTGCTGAAATGACTTGGACATCCTTACCAATCCTTACCTCAAATAGCGTATCGTCGCCGCCATAACTATTTATTACAACTATCGTATGTACATTATATACAGTATGATGTTTTTCGTCCAGATAGTAACTAAATTATAGGGTTATAGATACTATATATATGTATATTGGGGGGAGGGGAGCTCTGTGGTTTACTCATATTCATTGCTTCATGCCATGGCATAAATAAAAAGATTCTTCTCTTATATCTGCCATGCTCCATACTCTCTCTCCTCCAGTTCAGTCCAGCTCAGTTGAGCCTGGTTGAGTTCAGACTTCAGTTGAGTTCAGCTAAATAATAAGCAGCGTTCAGTGACGTTTGGGCTCTCCCGGCGTGGGTTTATGTAGAGTCTACGTGATTTATTGTCTGATTTTTTTGTTGGGATACAGTTAATTTCTGAATTATACCTTTATAAGATGAGAGAAAATCAATGGCTCTGGGGCTTTTTGGTCATTTGCTGTGTCCTCGTCGAGATTTCAATCAGTCAGGATGCTGGTAAACAATACTTATATTTGTCATGTACAATTGTTTATTTATTTTCAAAAATGTTCCTTCTTTTTCATCTTCACCAATTAAGTATCTCGCCTTTTAACAGTCGTGAATTGTGCCTCTGACACATTAATTAAGGGTAATATTGGATTTAAAAATAAATTTGAGTAACACGAATATGTTTTTTTTAAATTTATAATACAATAATCGTTTCATTATTTGTTAAAAACAATGGAAAAATTCATCTCTTGCCTAACAAAATAGCTCTTACTGGATATTTTTTGCTCTAAATTTCACATTGACTATCAGAGCGTATACATTAGAAATCGATAAATTACTATTAAAGACTTTTCCTTTTTTTTTCGGCTATTTATATTACGTCCGACTACATTTTTTAGGACGTGTCTCTGTAAGGAAATGCGTAATGCGGAACGGTGTTAAAGCGCGCTGGAAAAATTATAAGCGCTCATGAGGCAAGCGTGCAGCCGGCGTATGCTGTGCGGTTCTTCTCCACTGTTTTGTCGACTGGCACGAGCGTAATACTAATGTGTTACGTACCTAGCCGCATGAAAAAAATATATATCATGTTTTGTCGGGCACAGATGACTCTATCATTTATTGGAGCAAGACGCTATTAAATATGCGGAAGAAATGATTTTACTCTTACTCAAGCTCAATAATAATGTTGAAAATACGTGATTTTAGCTTATGTTTATATCTTTGTAATCTTTATTTGTATCAGATACACTCGTCGTGACCGTGGCGTCAAATGAAACGGATGGCTTCAAGAGATATTTGAGATCAGCCCGAGGGTATGGCTTTAAGGATAACGTTCATGTACTTGGCCTGGGTGAACCATGGAAAGGAGGAGATATGAAACATCGAGGAGGCGGATACAAAGTTAATCTCTTGAAAAAATCACTGGAGGAGTTTAAGGATGATGAAGAAAGAATTATTTTATTTACTGATAGGTATAGATAACGTTTTTGTTTCCAAATTTCCTATCTTTCACAAATAAATCCATGTACATATTAAATAATTATTTGCTTTTAGCTACGACGTAATTTTCTTGGCGGAATTGGACGTAATTGTGAAGAGATTCAAGTCATTCGACGCACGCATATTGTTTTCTGCAGAAAAATACTGTTGGCCTGATGAATCTCTAGCTTCACAATATCCAAGTGTCACTCGTGGCGAGCCCTATCTCAACTCTGGCGGCTTCATCGGATATGCCAAGGATATATACGCAATTATAACGAGCTCTAAGATCGAAGATGGCGATGACGATCAGCTCTTCTACACCAATATTTATCTTAATCCAGAGCTACGAAAAATCCACAATATTCAGCTGGATCACAAGTCCGAGATCTTCCAGAATCTCTATGGTGCCATTGGTAACGTATATTATTAAATATCTATAAAATATACAAGAAGAAAATCTATTGTTTCAGAACATAAATAATAATGATTTCTTTGGTTTTTAGGAGACGTTGAATTGGCATTCAAAGAAAACAAAGCATATCTACAAAATACAGCCTACAATACACTGCCAATTATTGTTCACGGCAATGGTCGGAGTAAATTGGTGCTGAATTCTCTCGGAAATTATTTGGCAAAATCATGGAGTCCGGAGGAAGGATGTCTAAGCTGCTGGGATGACACAATTACACTTGAAAAAGATAATTATCCCAAGATTCTAATGGCCATCTTCATCGATGGAGCCACACCATTCCTCGAGGAATTCTTCGACAAAATCAGACGTCAAACCTATCCGAAGAGTAAACTTGATCTCTTCATCTATAATAACGAGCAATTTCACGAGAAGCGTGTTCAAGATTTTATCGACAAGCATGACAACGAGTACTTGAGCGTCAAGACTGTTATTTCAGCGGATAATATCGACGCAGCCTATGCCAGAGACTTAGCTATGTACGTTTTATTTCTTGACTTACTCTTTTCTTCTTTGTAAAATGACAAATCTATTTTTAATGAATTTACTTAATTTCAGGAATCATTGCTTACGTAAAGGCTGCTCTGGCTATTTTTCCATCGATTCTATTGCTCACCTCGACAATGAGCACGCTCTCAAGCTCCTAGTCGAGCAGCAGAGAGGCATCGTTGCGCCTTTGCTCATCAGGCCCTCGCAAACTTGGAGTAATTTCTGGGGAGCCATCGCCGACAATGGTTTTTACGCTCGCAGTTCGGATTACATGGAAATAATCGAGAACAAACGTCGGTGAGTTTGAAAAATCATTTATAACAGTAAAAAAATCAACGTTTTCTTAATTATGCTTTTTAAATTATGTATTTTTTTATTCTCCATAATCGCAATACTAATTTCACACTTAATTATTACCAAGGCATATTCAACAAGTTCAGGCAAAAACATAAAACTGAAATGGATACAATTCTAGTCGAATGCAATGGAGAAATCAGTTTTGAAAGATCGTCGATCAATGGCGTACATATTGTCTGCAGTACACTCGTACACACCAGCGTCCATCTGAGTGGCCGGATCAATTTCCAATTTTGACTTAACCGTATCGTTTCTCACTTCCCACTCGTGAACCTACATTCGTCAATCATCTTAACTAAACTAATTCACTCAAAATCCAATCTATCAAATTTCATATTTACATTATTATACTCACATGAAGATAGAGATGGGTATAAATCTCAGCTCCGTCTTTAAACCAAGTAATGTGTGGACGTGGTGAGCCTCGTGCCACACAGAGAAAGGCAATTTTGTGCCCCAGGACGTACTCAAGATCAAAGTGTGATGCCAACAGTATTTTTGCACCCTGAAGAACAAGCCCAGGAAATATAATTAAAACATTTAATCGACGGTCCGTCATATACATATGTTAATTTGAAATACTTCACATTATTGTTGTTGTAGTATTGATCACTTTCTGGGTCTCTATATTTGCCAGTGATGGGTAAGCCAATTTGCACACGAGACTTGCTTCTGGCTCTTGTTTTTCCTCGTCTCCCAGATATTTCCGGAGAGTTGATTAACAACACCACGAGTAAAAGTATAATGGTCATTAACCGTGCCATAATCGCGTTCTTACTTCGATTAAAATAAAGTCCAGAGAAGAAAACGTATCAGAGAAATGAGATGGAGGAAAAGGCTCTCTAGTAACTTTGCGACGTCTCGCTGTGAAATGATAGACTCAGTACGATAGACTCACTGACCACGGGAAGACAGCGGTCAACGGTGACACGGTATGCCCATGTAACTGGCAGGCATCGCTCATTACTCCCCTAGTTGTCCACTCCTATCCATTACAGACTTGTAGCTCGATAGCAATAGACCTAGCTACATATATACACATATGCATCTGCATACAGAAGTAAATCACATCTCATTCGTTGAAATCTTCCACTGGTCACGTCCTCGACGTCCTTTCGTTGCCACGCTCAATGATATAAATATCATAATACACGCATCATAAAATCTAACTGCCTAATTCAAGTGATTTGTTCCCAACATTAAACATGAATACATTATTATTAACATTTATTTTATTTTTATTCAATTTATTTTCTCAGGTAAAAAATGGTTGTGGAGAAAGATAAATAGATCTTATGAGCTAATCCTCGTAATTATTGAGCAATATAGTGTGTTAACAGAGGGACTAAAGATATTTTTTCAACGCAATGAATTCAATTATTGTAAGGTGAATGGTCTCATTTTGATGATATTGCTATAACTAGTAAGAGATCATAACATAATCCGTTCTGAACCCACGACGATCTACAGAGTACTGATTGTCTGCTTGACACTCGTAATAGCCAGCGTCCTTTTGTGTTGCTGGATCTATCTCCATTTTCGATTTTATGGTATCGTTACCGATAGGCCACTCGTGTACCTAATGGACGAAATGTCAACAAAATCATCAATTAAATTTTAAGATGGTTAATACTTGAATTATATATAATAACTCACTTGAAAGAATTTGTGGTGATAGAGCTCAATGCCATCTTTGAACCAGGTCACTTCAGGTCTTGGATACCCACGCGCCATGCAGAAAAACGTAATCTTCCTTCCCAACATGTAATCTAATTCAAAATGCGACGCCTTGACAATTTTGGCACCCTTCAATTTAAATTCATTGTAAAATTGTATAATTAATTGCTGGAGATTTTAATAATTAAATCACTCACATCTTTGTTCTCGTAGTATCCAGTGCTGGCGGGATTTCGATTTGGAATGAGAATTGGCATTCGCGAACCATAGAGACGTCCTCCACGATTTCGTGGGCCTTGTCTGCCTCCGCCACCCTTGGCACCTTGTGCAGTTGTATAGAGCATTCCAAGCAAAACGAATGACAAGAGAAACCAGTACCTCATTTGTACTGATGCAACGATGATAGGGAGAAAACTTGTAATAATGATTATTAATTAATATCTCAACACTATACTTTTAAACAGCGTATACCCCGGTACGGCGGATCAATTGGTAAAATGCACTCGTCTATTTAATTTAATGCTGTTTAACAACAAAACTGTGTCGAAGCCCCGCGATCTTCTCGCTATTGTCGTGGAGCCTAAAACATGAATGGGCCACGCACGATGGGACCGTTGGCTACAGTGTCAGAGTTATATGCTTATGAATCTCAATTGGATAATTATGCATAAGCAATTGCTAGCTGGGTACAGGGAATCACGACACCACTGTATCCGCCTGTATAAACATTGTTGTGGGTTCTTGTTAACCTTCGGAAAATGGCTTGAATGCATTTCAACAACCACAGTCGAGCTATCTATCAATTAAAATTGACATTACTACATAACAAATTAATAATGCAGTAATTTTTTTTTTTTCTCTTCAGGGGGCTTTGGAACGTGCCATACATCAACAATTGCTATTTGATCAATGCAACAATTATTAGCAACCCGAAGACACGACCGGTGTATACCGTTGACGAATTGGATCCAGAGATGGCATTTGCTTTGACAAATAGACAACGAGATGTCTTTATGTTTGTGAGCAACCGATTGGAATTTGGTCATTTGATTAATCCCAACAATTTTAATATTAAATTGACTAATCCTGATATGTACGAGATCTTTAATAATTCATACGATTGGGAGAAGCGATATATCCATGAGAATTATTCGAAGAGCTTCGATCCAGATAATACACCTGTTCAGGTAAAGAAATAGAATTTCTGTGAATTTTTATTGTATTTTTAATCGTTCTCCAATTTTTTTAGCCCTGTCCAGATGTTTATTGGTTCCCAATTGTGAGCAGGAGATTCACCAAAGAGTTTATCGAGATAATGGAAGCCTTTGGAAAGTGGTCAGATGGATCTAATCAAGTAAGACAAATAAATGGCTGTAAACAATATATTTTTCATATAAAATTCATCCAATAGTTCCAGTGACCTTTTAGAGTCACTCTAGATTTGGTGGATGTAACAATGAAATTCCTTCACAGGACTTTAGATTACAAGGTGGTTATGAAAACGTACCAACTCGTGACATTCACATGAATCAAGTCAACTACGAGCAGCACTGGCTATATCTCCTTAAGGAATACGTTAGGCCGCTGCAAGAGCTCGTGTTCCTTGGCTATTATCACGATGTAAGATATATTAAATATTACGATTCATTGAGTATGCATCATTTTTAGGATCCGAGACTCGAAGGTGGTTACGAGGCAGTACCCACTCGTGACATTCATATGACTCAAGTTGATCTTGACGAGACGTGGCTAGAGTTTCTCCGGATATATGTAAACCCATTACAAGAACTCGTGTTTCTGGGATACCATGACTATGTAAGATAACGTCAAAATTCAGTGCACTGCAATTGATGAAGGGAAAAATGAATAAAATAGTGTTCACTGGGTCACATAATTTGACAAATTACACGATTGCACCCGGGTTGTGGCTCCTGTAGTATTGAGAATGAGAACAAGATTACTTCTCGTGTCTTTTTTGAGAGCTAATTCGATTATTTTTTGATTTTTTAGCCACCAAGGTCGCTCATGAATTTCGTCGTGAGATACAGGCCAGATGAGCAGCCGTCCTTGCGACCTCACCATGACAGCTCGACATACACCATAAATATTGCTTTAAATCAAGTCGGCGTTGATTATGAGGGTGGTGGATGCCGATTCCTTCGATACAATTGTGCAGTCACTGATACGAAACCCGGCTGGATGTTGATGCACCCTGGCAGACTGACCCATTATCACGAGGGATTGAAAGTGACCAAAGGAACGAGATATATTATGATTTCCTTCGTTGATCCGTAATGTGGTATTATTATCATTAAATAAGCCTTTACATTTTTTTGGCTCATACCTACGGTGCTCTCTAGATTTTTTTTTAATCATGGTCAATTTTATACTCACGAACTCAGTACCATGAGTATTTTCTTACGCCAA
>JABSMT010002247.1:0-10231 GCA_018902335.1 Eumacrocentrus americanus | reverse complement strand
TTTTTTTAATTTCATTTAACTTATTTGTTCACGAATCCCGGTGCGGCATTCGCGGCAGTGGAGAGTTGTTCATTCCCTCATTATTAGCCCAAGCCACTCGACGTCTTGGTCCCGTTTGTCCGCAGATTCGAGTTCCTTCGGTCATCGTCTGCAAAGAGAAAACACATTTTGTCCCGTCACGTACCTCAATAAAGCTGGTGGTAAGTCTACAAAAAAAGAAACAAATATTTGAACAGCTTTCGTTGGAAATTTGAATCGAACCATTTTTTACTAATCCCGTTCTTTTTTTACCATTACAAGTTCAAGGACGAAAGTTGGAGACAAGATGCAGAGGTCGGAGGAAAATTTTGGCATAGCTCCCACGTAGGACAACTGAATGTGTATACGGCATATATATGTCCGAGATTAGGGTGTTGCGGTCTTTGGGGTTCATGATTAAATAATGGCCATGGGACCTCTTCAAAGGCAAAACAACATCATGACAGTGTGTGTGTGCGTGAGTTAATGTACTTTCTTTGAGGCGTAACCTAATTTGGTGCGACCATGCATGAAGTAAATCGGTTTTGGCCCAATACGATCAAAATCCTATTTACTTCTTGATGATATTGTGTTAGATAGTTTTCCACAAGTTCGCATATGTGCATACCCTAAACTGTGTATGTATATGATAGAGTACCTCTAGCATCAGTGCATCAATGTTCTGAGAAAACCTATTGACGCGGCAACTTCGATTAAAGTCCCCGAGGACATTTATAGCTCGAACGATATTGGAACTATAATTATAAACGCGGTCTGCAGCTATGGGTTTCGTTCAACACATAGACACACACGGAAAATGTCAAAATTAATTGGGAAATGTTTATTGTTTGATATTGTTTCAAGCGTTTGAAAATTTCCTCATTTGAATGCATAACCTGGAGGCTTTTATTTTATCGTTCCAATCAAGAAAATGTAAACCGAGAGGACACAACAATTCTCCAATTTCAAAGAGTTGCCTTTATGAATGCGATCTCTGTTTTTTATGAAACCCATGTGACATATACTGGAAATTAGTTATCAAAAAAATTGCCATAAGATGGCCGGCGGAGACAAAAAGTGTAATAGATTGATATGATTGAAATTGAAATATAGAGATGTGATCGCCAGTAGTTCAGTTGGCAAGAGCATCTGTGTACAAAACAGGAGGGTCCTGATGGGTTCGAATTTCCAGCTGGGGTGATCATTTTTTTGAAAATTCAATGGATCTCATATTCATTCACGGAATATGTCCAATATGAGCGTATCCGGCATGTCACATATACTAGAAATTAATTATCAAAAAATCAAAACCCCTCGCCGGGCGGTTCAAAATGGGTAAGGTAAGGGCGAAATTTGGTTAGGCAAAGTTTTATTGCGGGTCGAAATTCTGTTGTTTACTGTTCACAAAACTACTAGTTAAATGAAACAACAACAAAAATCATATATATTCTTGTAATTACAAAAAAAAATAAGTACGAACCTTTGATGGCAAATGGATCCTTAGGATGATTAGTCTTGATGGCATTCATCCGACGATTCTGTGGAACGGGTCCGCCTCCGCATCCCCCACCCCCCGGAGGCAAGAGGGCAACCTGCTGGCTGCAAGCAGTGGACCCTTGGGCCTGCCCTCCAGCCCCCGGCGCCCCTGGCACACGTACCCGGGGCTGCTCCACTGGAAGCACTCGACGTCTCTTCTTGGGCAACTTGGCTCGCGCCTGCGTGTGACTGTAATACATCGCAAAATTGCTGACGATCACGGGCACCGGCAGGGCGATTGTTAGTACACCTGCGAGGGCACACAGTGCGCCAACGAACATGCCCACATAAGTTTTCGGGACCATATCACCATAGCCGACAGTGGTCATGGTGACTAGGGCCCACCATAATCCAAGTGGTATGCTCTTGAAATCATTCTTCGGATTGTACTGGATCCTTTCAGCGTAGTAGACCAAGCTGGCGAAGATGACGATGCCGAGGACCAGAAAGAATACCAGCAGGGTGAGCTCTTTTGCTGATGCGCGAAATGTCTGGATGAGTATCTTGAGGCCGGACGAGTGGCGGGTAAGCTTGAAGAGCCTCATTATGCGTATGATACTGAAGAACTCGAGGATATCGGCATTCTCAAGATGGGAGGCGAACTTTTGCAATGTTAAATCAACATAGAAGCTTAATGTTGCTATCATGTCAATTATATTCACGGATGACTTGATGAATATACAGAGATTTGGACTGCCAGTTAATCTGATGAGGAATTCAAAGGTGAACCAGGCATTGCAGATACACTCGATGTAGAAGAAGGCGTCGTGGGCATTGGTCCCAATCTTGTCTAGAACGAAGCTCGTAACATTGTCAATCTTAACGGTACGATTGACGATCAGGGGCACACGCATGTCCGGATGGGTCTTCAGGCAGAAAGAGATGATGGAGACGCAGATGAAGAAGATTGATATAATGCCGATTATCTGTGAAAAGATAAGATAAAATACGAATACATGTATGTGAGCTTTTTCACTTGGACTTGGATTCTTTTTTTGATCTTATAGGCATCTTTCTCTGTCTCTCTCTCTCCCTCTATCTTTCTCTCTGTCGTTTGCTATCAGATTCTGGTGTATCGATTGAATTAAACGGCCCCCGAAGGCTGCGGGGACTGCATAATAATAAGCTGACATAACGATCCGCTGACCGTCCCAATATTCAGAGCATATACGTGGGCGAGAGAGACCGATCGAGCGACAAAGGGAACGAGTGATTTATCGCAGCGGAGACAGAAGTGCTGATGAACGACTTCTAAATTCGCTGTACAAACATCAAACGGCAGTTAATTAACTGATTTTCAAAAGCAAAATTTTTATGCATATCTTCATTATTTTAGCTCTGATATTTCACAGATTGGTTAAATTACCAAATTAGAGGGCATGATCTTTTCGAAATCAAAAAATTGCATAAAATTTTTACAGATTTGTTGCCGACATTGATAATTTTTTTTTTATTTTGTCAAAATACGAAACCTCATGCCCTCGGGCATCAAGTTCTCAATAGTTTGCCAAAATTTTGGGCCTTGACATAGAAATGTACTGGGAAAAATTGCTTTTAAAAATAGATAACTGGATGTCGGTAACACAACTACGATGTGTGTGATGGTATAGAGAGATAGAAATAAAAAGAGGGAGAGAGAGAGAGAGAGAGAGACAAAGCCAGTTGCGCTGAAACTGCGAAAACTTGGCGCGGTCAGAATCGACCGACTGCGTAATTCGTATTACATGATCGAATCAGCGACAGGCAAATTACACGTTGGATTTGAAACGGCTGACATGCACAATGCGCCCCAAAGGGTGGTTTGCTCGTTCGCATTGCGTGCTTCACTTCATAATAAACATTAATGTTTGTGTAAAAACACAATAAAATGAGCAAAAAAGCTTTTCACCCGAGTAAAAACGAATGACGCCAAACGCAATTATCTACTTCAACAATCGCATATGAACATCCATGTAATTTGCTTCGATCGATCAGTGTTTTCATATATAAAAGTGAGTGGCGACATACAGATGATAAGTGATGTAACATAATGAAAAGAAATGTCTAGATTAAGTTCTACTGGCATAAAATAGAGAGAACTAAATGAAAGAAATGAATTTTAACCGAATTCGTTGAAGAATATTTAAGGGCATATTGAAGTCATTATTCAAAAGTCAGATTCTTATCGACGTAATAGACATATCAATGTCGAATTTTGACAGATTAATTAAATTACCAAATAAAAGGGCATGAAACTATGAAAAATGAAGAAATCGAAAAAAATAATTTACAGATTTATTTACCGACATGAACGATTTTCTTTCGATTTTGACGAAAAAACAAAACGTCGTGCCCTCGGGCATCAAGTTTCACATAGTCTAACCAAATTTTGGATCTTGGTATTGAAATTTACTAAGAAATTTTTGCTTTCGACTTTTTCGAACTCTCAGTCGGTAACCACTCTATGCTCTTAAATTGTTGACAATTGAAGTGAAATAAAATATTAATACATTGTTAGCAGACCTAGATGCTTCCAGACCTCCAATAAAGGAGGTCCCCCACCACGTCTGATGACATGCAGAAATTCGGTACCGACCTTGGCTGCGGTGGAGGAGTAGGGTTCATCGAAAAGGGACCACATTTTGGGCTTGAGCTTTTGCCACCAGGTAAGCCTGCCCTCGTAGTAGGCCTCCTCGAAGCCAAACTTCCTCGCCAGTTCCTCATCGCTCGGCTTCTCAGTGTCAAGGTCCAACCTGTCCAGGACGGTGAGTGTCTCCTGCGTGTCCCGATGCTACAGCATTTCACCAATCACAATTCCATTAAAATTCACCGTATTAACAACAACAAAAAGTGCACTCTACCTCATCATCAATCAGCACCCATTGCACGTCTCTAAACTTAGCCTAAAGAAGTTTGCCAAGGTTCCACCTAAACCCGGATTTCGACAGCTTAAAACTTTTTATCGTCAGTAAGAGAGCTCGAGGACTGTTTGCAAGCACATTCTACTAAGAAGCATTGGTCTCATTATCTTAATAATATCATCACTGAATCCGAATCACTAACGAACATAAAATGCATCGTATTTCAGCCTGACAGAGTGTTCTTCATCAAAAGCCCGTCCAAAAAGGTCTTGGATGGATGCAGAAAGTGCAGAAGTGGTTTGTTAAGGGTGTTAGTTGAGCTCGTGAGGATTGTCACGGTATCCAGGGGCAACATGAATCGGTTTGTCTAGTGTGTGCATGGAAACGGCCTGGGTGGATTACCCCAGTGGAAAGGTCACGCGACCCGAATCGTTGCCCCGGCGTCAACATACATACATACACCAGCAGTAGCATTTCATCCATGTGCATCCATTTACATGCAAGCCAAACTACCTGGCAAACACGAGCGTAACATTTGCATAACTGTTAGGAGTTGCTACACCATAGTTTGACTTCTACAAATGGCACAATGACACACGTGTGTGACTATATAATACACATACTATATCTGTGCCTTTTCCAATACAAACAAACCGAACACAAAAGATCTGACGTATCTCGTGTTCGATAAGGCGCATTTCGGGCGAAGGAAGACCTAAAGCAAGAAAAGAGGTTTGTCGAGTGGGCTGAAGTGGAAAATCAATTTATCGTCGGACGGAGGCAATCCCTTACTTATTGTTGGCAAACACCCTCTGAGTGCTTACATTGAGGTTTTACGGTGCAGGGGGGAGGGAAATGAGGTGGGGGCAAACTGTTAATAGGTGCTTTAGTGGAAAGTGTTATTGCAGGGTCAGACATCGATTGGATTCACCATCTCGTTTAAGTGGACGAGGTGGCCCCTCTCTACATTGCTACCCGGAGTTAGACATCAGCGATGAGGGAATCTGGACGAAGTCAGACGGATTTGACTTTCTGGGATTTTAGCCCATCGGGAAACCAGTGAAAGGAATCAAGTGAATCCAGTTGGAATATTTGGTCGTCAATAATCAAGCTATTTGCCAAAGGGCATCTCGCACAGAGAAAAAGCTCAATATAGTCCGATGAAATACCAGAACACTCACACACACACACACACATACATAGTCATCATCTATTTTCTTTTTAGAACGGCCAATCGATAGTTATATAGCTGGAGCGTGTCGTTCAGTGCTCAAGTAAGCATCGGAGAATATATACATGTACAACGAACGAAGGCTTTTATGCACATGTACTGAACTGGCCCGTATGCTGAAAGCTCTACTAGGAAGAGACCAGCTGGACTTTGCGACGAGAGTGGAGATAGCAAAAGACGGCTGGCAAAAGGAGAAAGAGACAGGGTGAGAGAGTAAATGACGGAGGCAAAGAGGCGAGAGAAGACTAGTGAAAAAGGGAAATAGAGCCCGACGTTGGAAAATTGGAAGCTTCCGAAGAGGGACTACTACTATTACTCCATCTCTCACTTTTTCGCCTCTAAAGCTTGAAAAGTAATTCCAATGATCGCATTTCTGGCTTCTGGCCAGTGGTGGCGAATACCAGAGGTAAAAATAAAACCCAACATGAAGTGAATATAGTAGTGGTAGTAGTAGTAGTTGTAGTGTGTCAAGTAAGACAGATAGGCAGAAGAAGAAAAAGAACAAGAAGAAGAAGAAAGAAGGGGTTGCGTTCCAGGTAAGTGCGAAAATCCTTTTAAGAATGCGATTGAGGGTGGGAAACGAGGCGCAAGGGTTAAACGACTCGCGATAGAGTGCGCGCTAAAGTATAGACTTATATATTATCGTCTTGGAATCTTCCATCTTTTCGCCCGCCACACGAGGGATTATCCTGGCGTGACTTCAGACATTTTGGCTCTAGAGTAACGGTTCGTGTGGGTTCGATAACTGGATCCGATCAACGACCCCCGTGCGATTATTACCATTATACAACCGTTAATCCTCGTCGACTAAAATTTCCAACTGCATTTAAACCGAGAAAAAAAAATTCTAACTTATGAAATTTTGGTTGTACGACAACGTTTAGTAGGACTTTTCTGACTGAAAATTAATCGATGGATTGGAAAAAAATAGCCATTGCTACATATAATATACAATGCAGAGAATTTCTCGTTTTTTTTTTCGTTTTACATGTATGTGGTTGGCAAACTTTTTTAATCCGTCACGATGAGTTTATTATACTGTTGGAAAAGTTCGTCCTCATTTATTTTTATTTGTGCGGTTTGGACTTTAACAAGCCATGAAAAAGCTCCATGTACTATAATAATAGTGCTTCATGATTATTTAATATCATAATTGAGCTACGTACCGCGGCAGTCATTTAAATACTGAATTAACCCATTAACGTCGTGTCTAGTGTTTCATAAATACGTTTAATTTAAAATATATAACCATATACACGTGTCTTTATTCGACTTTGAACTGTATATTTCTATTCAGGTCGTGTCGATCATGTAACTACGCGACAATTTGCAATGCAATGTATCTACATTGACAGGTGGATAATCTAACACGAATATTAAAGTAGAACCTCAAGTATCATACATACTATATAATACATATACAATACATATACATACGTGTCATTGTATAACTACATGAAGTGCTTGAGGCTCAGAGTATAACATCCATAGTTCTACAAGCGCGCTTGGGAGTCGTTGGAATAACTTAAGACTTCTAAATATGGAATGCTTTTGCCTGTAAATCCTTTGGTAAATGAGAAACGTTGAGTATAATGGCAGTCTGAATGAATTCCAACGGTTTTAAACGCAGACGACAACAAAACAATCAACATTAAAGGTGCATGTATGTCAGAAGGACACGATGTTGAATAAATCCATTAAGCACTGAAATGGTCATTTTTCGTTGCTTTTATACTTCAAAAACATTGTATAAACATATAATTGATTGTCAATTGATAAAATGAACAATAAATATGTACAGCTTTTTCCGATGTCATTTTTCAAACCCAGTCCCCTATTTTAAGGTGTAGGTCATCGAAGCAAGCACAGCAGTTCATATATCGATTATCAATTAGAAACAACTAATTATAAGCATCAACATGAGCGAATGGATGCAAAGCTGTCAATTGTCCTATAAGGGTCTAGACCAATCAGGACAATTGGAGCGGCGTTAACTGGAGCGGGAGAGATGTAGAGGTGAGGGCCAAGGAGGTGCGAGTTTGACGTTGCTAATGGGTGGGCTAAACAGAGAGTCTGGAATCGATTGGAACGTGCATTGGATGATCATATGTCTGTGTCACTTGATCAATGCTATCAAACTACGTACCTGGGTGTATGTCATCCAGCAGCAGGGTTCCACCTGATTAGAGTCTAGGCCCCAAAAGTCCAGTTCTTCCTCAAACAACGGACCACAAACATCCGTTGGATAGTGAAGCTTCCCAGTGCGATAGTAATTAAGGACTTGGGCAAAGACACCCGGATGCCTGTCAAAGAAGTACTCGTTCAGGATTGGATCGTAGTTGGCGAGTGCTTCAGTTAGCCTGGACAGTCGTGTTGCTGGGATCTTCTTTAGGGTTGCCTTGTAGGTTTCATGTCTAATCCCACCTACATTCAACACGACGCGGTTCTCCGCGTCCATGTTGATCAGGTTCATGATGGTTTACCCAGGACGTTTTTTTTCTTCTTCCCCGACGTTTCCGTCTTAATCCACTTCCCAGGGGTTTCTTAACGGCTCGCTGCTACCGCTGGCAACGACTTGCTGCTGCTGTTCCACACCGCGTCACCTGCGATCAAAATTTACGCCAATGATCGATGGTACAGTCACGCCGTTTTCGATGGTATTTGCCAAGTCATCGTGTTCTGGCTCAAGGTTTATTTTTGACTGCTTATTATTTCATTGACCCTGAGGGTTAATTTATCTGTAATATCTCGGTGTTTCAGAGAGGGTGTGATGTTAGGGGGGTTTTTATTTTCTTTCAAAAGGACCAACTCGACCGTGAAATAAGTCTATAACCTACTTCATCCCTCCCCCCTGTTAAAGCTCATTCTACCTCGTCTAATCCTGTTAAAAAAGAGGTCTACAAAGAAGAACTCTTGAGGCGGATGTCTAAAAATAAAATTAATGATCTTGAAAAGTTTCACATTTTCCTCAATAAATTCACTTCTTTATTTTTCTTGGTTTTTAATGGTAGCTATTAAGTGGAATTAATTTTTTTTTCATCTTTTTTGAAGGCTTCTGAACATTTTTCACCCTTTGTCGTTAGAGGACACACAGCCTCTGGACTGACACACCAACACCAAACCTTTTCACCTACCTACTTCCATCATGAATCATTAATGAAGCGTATTTGCATGCTACCTTTATTCGTTCGACGTGGCCCATAACTCTCGTCGTTCAAGGGGTTTTTCATGTTGGATAATGGAAAGAAATTGAGAAAAATGAGATGGTGCCAATATTATTATACGAAGACATAAATCAAGAGCGTGTCTATTGGAATCACCTGGCGAGGTGTCTCCTTCCCACTTTTTGAGATTCAAATTTCGTCCGTGAGGAAAAAAGATGTGATCAACTCTCGTTTTCCACCCTTATAGTTATATATACATATATAATTTAATGGCAATGTGGAACATACCGTGCCTGAACGAAACCCTCTTATCTTTTTATTTGCCGCGTCGTGTTCGCAACTTCGACTTGAATTCCGATCTCGGCTTCCTTGAATCTTTTCTTAACTGTGTCCTTGTGTTCCACGACCCCTCCATGACATTTATCTCGCTTTTCACGACCTTAATTTTACGAAATTGACCCAATCAAATGGAAAATATGAGAGATTTGTCTGCGGCTCTCAGCAACATCTCTTAAAAAAAAATGAAATAAAGGAATCACATAAAATGGAAATAAAATATAGCCGTTACGTGTGTATCCATGTCGTAAAAAAGAATTGCACTTATGCAGTGGGACGTAAAATCGGAATTTTCTTCTTTTCATCAGAAAAGAAGAAATCAATGAAGTGGTGTGCCATTTTTGTTTCAAAAATGTTTCGAATGAAATTTCGGGTGAAAAATGGTTCAAAACCACATTGTGAGATCAGAAATTTTCCGGCCTATCTGATAAAGTCATTCTACAACTTATCTGATTCAATTCCGTTTCTGCTATCATCATTTAAAGGCAGAGCTTTTTTTTCCCGAATTTCTACTAATAATAACAAATATCATTATTATTATTTTTTATTCACATTAATTTTTCCAAGAAAGATTACAAGCACTATCTCTAATTTCGTCTGTCAGTTCCCCCCAAGACGCAGAAGCTTTTTCCCTTTAATCTCACCACCCTTTGTTGTTGTTCCTTTCATGTGATATCTCACATCTTTTAAATTACTCTCTTTCCAAGCAAAAAATATTCTGCAAAATAAATCCCCTCCCCCTCCTCCCCCCGCGCCCCTCTCTGCCGCAGCCAATCAACAAACGTAGAAAAAAAAATTAAAATCGCAGAAAAATGATAACGAAAAAAAAATAGATTCATATTTACAGAATAGCTTGAAGCTATTAATCACGATTTTTTCCATATACCTCGTTTATCAGAATAAATGAATCTGTAGAAGCAAAAAATTACTCTTGATTTATTGACAACAAAAAACCCTTTTTTTTATATTTCAAATACATACAAACTCTATTAAAAAAAAAAAAGTAGTCATTCGTGCCAAATATTCCAGGGCAGTATAAACGCCAAATCAAGATTCAAATAAGTGGCACGGAAGTAACAAAAAAAAAAATAATAAAAAAAAAATTT
>JABSMT010002236.1:0-10235 GCA_018902335.1 Eumacrocentrus americanus | reverse complement strand
TCTATAGTATCTTAATAATAAGAAATAAATAACAATGGATTAGATGTATTTATTAATATTAGCAGTATTCACGCAGATCAAAGAGTGACAAATCTTCTTAATGATAATTTTAAAGACAGATTTAGTACATGTAACTGCTTGGAAATTTTGAAAGTTTCCTTAAGCGAGATATATGGAGCACGATGGCTAATTAATACTCGTAATGCAATTGGATGTTCCAAATTGCCTCGCAGGACACTTTCTACATCCTTTTCAAGCACGAATATTGACTTCAAAGTTCGATTGTTTTGAATTGACGAAAGAGAATTAATTTAGCGCGCGCTAATATTGTCGTGGCTAATGAAGTTTGCTAGAGATAATAGACATTTCGCTAAATTATATGGTATTTATCACTGGAAAAAGAAAAAATATGTCAGCGAGAGTTTGCAGATGCATCTCAAACGTATCTATGATTGGACACATGGTGTTTATATTAATGCTGTCCCGTAAGTAAATATCCAGGCCATTCGCTTTCGTTTTTCACCTAATGCTTTTCTGGATTTCTCTGGCCGCGAGCAACGCGAAAGTAAATCTAGACGAAGGAATTAGAGACCCTGGAATATTTACAACATTCCACAGAAAATACATATAATTAAAGCTTTTTAATAGTATCTTTAATTATAGTGGATGCAGGTGCACGTGAAATAAAATGTGTTACAACAGAAAAATCAAATGAATTCATATGCGATTATAATATGGGATGGAAATCTAAAAAAGCTTGCTGCTTTAATTATGAAATGGAATATTATTATTGCTGTCCAGCGTCGGAGGCTCGTCGTCAGTAAGACATAATGATAAAAGCTAATAATGTAATAGAGATTAATCTTGAAAAATAATTTTTTAGATCTCGTGGAAAGAGATTTGGAGGCATACTGGGCGCAGGACTTATGCTAACCTTGATTGTGATAATTCTTTGTGTTTTTTGCACAAGATGTCCTATAGGCAGAGCAATAAACAAGCATGGACTTGACACTGCAGAAGGTTTATTATTTATGATTTTTACAAAATTATCTAATTCAAATAATATTAATTGTTATTTTTAGACGATTCAGATATAGAAGACACGTCTGTTGTCAATGCATGAAGACTGCAGCAGATATCCATCTGAAAAAAATATTTTAAATAATGAATTTGATGGCATAACTATTTTTCTAAGTGACAAAGACTAAGATAAAAATCAGATAGAGCTAATATAATTTTATTAACATTCATGGAAGATTCAGCAAGAAGATTCATCATTGTAGAAGTTCATTTTTCAAATAAATGAGCATTATTGATATATATATATGGGTATAATCATACCTTGTGCGTTTCACCCAGAGACATGCTCGCTATCATGATAGCATTGGTCATCCATCTGCACAAAAAATAAAGCAAAATTTAATACTTTCTTTCGAACACATTAGTTGGATAATTAATAATTTGAGCTGTTTATTCTCAGTGGTAGTGACGAATAGTTTTCTATCATAAAAATTTTCAATACCGTGTGAATGCATCATTGAAAGAGAGCTCTCACGTAATTTACGAAAGTGAAGAAGAACAAAATTGAATATACCTTTCAATGCAGAGTATTTTCCTTCACGAAGTCACTTTATCTGACTTCAATATTCCCCTTTCTATCTAGAACATAAATTGCGTAAACTTTTTTAGGTTCACATAGAAATATAGACGATAAAAAAATTTATTTATTATATACAAAGAGTCAGATAGGAGCGAAAGACATTGCAATAGTAGTACATCAACGTCTGTCAGTTGAACTATGAATTCATCATTGAAAAATTTGACCTATTCTTGATCATAAAAAAAAATAATATATGTATTGAGCGAAGGATTCTTACCACAGGGAACTGCAATGAAACCATGCCACGTTTAGATAAATCTTGCTGAGCCTTTGAATGTCCTGGAATTTTAAAAAATAATAATTTTAGTACATGATTTAATTCATTTTGAATTTTATAGTATTTCAAGTTATGGATCAGATAGGAGCGAAAGACATTGCAATAGTAGTACATCAACGTTTGTCAGTTGAACTATGAATTCATCATTAAAATTGACTTATTCTTAATCATAATAAACCAATAGAAGTCAAGGGTCCTTACCATTGACGACAATAATGGAGCCAAGCCTAGATCGCTTCTTGCTGAGTTTCTAAAAGTTCTGAAATAAAGAGAAGAAAAAAATACATTTTATTGGGTGGAATAAATTCTTCTAAATTCTAAAGATTGTAAAATTATGGATCAGATAGGAGCGAAAGACATTGCTAAGTGTGTACATCAACGATTCTCAGTTGAACTATGAAATCATCATTCTAAAAATTATTTTAAATAAGTATATATCTTTAACATAAAAGAGAACCTACTCATACTCCAAAGTTAATCAGCATCAAGTCAAGGCTTTTTAAATTTCGCTTGAACGAAGATCCGTGGCACGTCAATTTGCTCTTTCAAGTTTACAGTACGTCGTTGAATATAAGAGCACGTCAGCGTCTCGAACCCAGCAGAGTGGAATATCTCTTCTACCTCTTCAGTGGAAAAATAGTAGCTCCTATTTAAAATAAAAAACATATTTATAATTATAATAATGTTACCAATTTTTTTGCTCAATATTTTTTGTGAAAAACCCCGAGCTTGAGCTGTTAAAAAAATGTAAATATAAGTACCTTGTACCATCTTGTCTCATATAAAAGTTTTCAGCAATTTTATGTCCAGGCTTGAACCGTAATTGAGCCATATCGTAAAGCCCATAATCTCTGAATAAAACAACTCCACCTTGATGAACCACATTGTATAGGTTCTTGGCAACGCTGAAAGATTGAATAATTACGTAAAAGTTAGAAATTATTTTAAACTTCATTTACATAAAGCGATAAAATGAATAGTTACCAATGAAATTTATCAGGATGAATTGCTGAGAGAACGAAGACCAAAGTAGCTATATCTACTGTTATATCGACATCAGAGAAACAGACTTCTGCAGTTACATCCGCCTGAAAAGCCTTCATTGACTTGTCGTCAAACAGTTGATGACTCTGTAAGTAGATAATTAAAATTATTAAGTAACTTTCTCATAATTACATTAATAACAATAAAAAAGATTATTAAAATGTATTAAATACATTTTTAATAATCCTAAAGAAATCCAATTATTACAGCAATTTAATTCCCTCAATTTAATGATTTATGCTGAATAAAAAAAAATGTTTCTTTCCAGTCATTAAAATAAATATGGAATATATTAAGAAAATTTTTCTCAGCGAATAATCAATGCAATCATTAATACCTTGACAAAATCAATTGCCCTGGGCGACAAATCGCACGCAAAAATTCGATTAAACTTTAAACCATCCTCAATTAATGGATAAATTAAATTCCCAACGCCACAGCCCACTTCTAGTATTGATCCCCCGTCTTTATTGCCACAGTCCAGTAACTCTTTGAATTCCCTTGTGGTCCAGTGTCGATCTTTAAAAAATCTCGTGTCGTTTCGTTTGTAAAAAAGATCCCAGTGCTTTTTCGCGTCAATTTCAAGCTGTTTAGCACGATGCTCCGGTACTAATCGTGAATTTTGAGCGAGCATTTTATCCGCCTCTTCCTTCGTCAGACGCTTCGCCACGTGGCCGCGCAATAAATTATCTCCCGCAGAATTTTCCATTTTTATAATGTAATATCGATATTTAATTTATTTTCATGGTATGAGTGACTCGAAAATTAAATATACTACCTATAGATATCGATTTTCGTTTACAAAACTCAATTTTTTAATTAAAATAACGAGCGACACTTGGAGCACTTCCTCTCACCAGCGGATCCCGAAGCGAAATGGCCGACTGAGACCACGCGATTCAAGTACCGGAAGAAATTTCGAATGTAGTTCCACGTGCGCTCCCAGATGTCGCGTCATGTACTTCCCCGAACTCTGGCGCGAATTCCAAGAAATTTGCGCTCTTTATTTAAATTTTGTAAACTCGATTTTGCTAGCTTCTCGATAATCAAAAAAGGCTCAAAATATGGTCTTTGAAAAGTCAACTATTCATTTTAATACGATGGGATACATGAAGAGCCGATAAAAAATTTCCCTTTCAAACTATAGTCGTATGAATTTAAAAAGTACAAAAATTCTTGTCTATTACAATTTTTTTCTTTTTCAGAATAATGCATTTTATTATTACATTATTTTCTGTGAAAGTCTCGCAGTAATGTCTGCATTATTATGTACATATTATATCGCAGGACATTGGCGATGGATTTTTAGATTTTTCAAATCAATAGACTCATGAATAACATTTTACGAGAAAATCCAATAACCGCTGTGAATAATTACATCCCATAAATTTCATCATCAAATTTTTATCAGTTATAGGCACATAATAGTTTTATTGAGACACTTTAAACCAGTTAATGTCAGCGGTCGTATACATTAAACGAACCAAATTCGCTTTTAATTAATATAATTTTACACGTAACTCACTGTAATGAGGATGTTATATGAAATTTCAGGAATACCTTGTGAATTGATACAAAGATAAAACTGCTCTACTTACAGATCTTATCTAATATATCAACGGGTTTTGTATCTCTTTGCTGCCTCAGCGCTTTCTCGCTCCGGAACTCGAAGCACGTCGCCTGGATGAGGTAGAGAATGCAGATTAGAGGTCACTTTTTAGCTCGTTTAAGTTCTCTTAATTGTAATCCAGTAGAATTTAAATTTTTTATGAAAGGAGACACGACGTGGATATTTATGTCTTCATAGAAATAAGAATTTAAAAAATCTGTCTCGTGTACAATCCATTTCCCAATAATTCTACGAGAAACGTATTGACCGTCCTATCTATACCGGTAAAGCTACCATAAAGTACGATTTGCCATTGACTGCCATTGACTTATGTTTTTCAGGACAAAAATCAACTTCAAATAAAGAAAAAATATATATAATCTGAACATTTTCCGCTTTGAACCATTGAAGACCAGTTTCAATAAGCGCATTATGTCATTAGCGCCCATTAAGGAACTAAGGTACTTGTCGAAGCTCGAAGTCGTAAATCAGCTTTTCTCATCAATAAGTATGCCCTACAAAAGAACATAACCCGATCAAATTCCTTGCAAAGTTTTCTTCCTTGATAGATCAGGTATTCAATATTTTTTTTTTCTAGGAGCGAAAATTCAAGACGTCAGAGATGGGTATGCAGGACATAAATTCTCACGCTCCATGCCTGAGGCGCCAGAGAGAAGACTCGTTACTTCGCTGAAGAAAAATTGCATTGACGAGCGATAATTCGCGACAGTGCACCGATGTCACGTTCTTGCCTGTTGCAATATCGATCACGGACGTCTTTTAAAATTAAAGAACCGGTAAGACAAAGACTTTCCTATAAAGGCTTGACTGGAATCTCAATTGAGCCAGATTCTAGTATACACTCCATGCAAATATATAATTAATGATGCATTACATTGACAGACTGGGGGCCTCTGTGGTCAGACGTAGCTGTATGACATCAAGCATGATTAAGCTAGCATGCACATACCTCATGTGAATGGTCATGGTTAATGAGTCTGTACACGGAGATAAACCATTGATCCTAGTACTCTGACAGAGGTATAGTACATGCCTTGATCTACCACAGCTTAATTAGAATTATGAACTAATTAGGATCTCCAACTTGGTCCTAATTAAACTGGTTAACAAGCTCACTTTGCAGCCACAGTGACTTCGTCTTCTTCTTGGTCTTCTACTTCTTCTTCCACTTCACGAAGCAAGGTTTTCTTTTCTTCCAATTCTTTTATACTCTGACAAGCTCAAAGTGCAGCCTTTATTATCACAGCTTTTACGATCGTGCGGGCGTTCTATTGATGGTCACTTTGAAATCGAAATTCGAATGGGGAAGAAGCTTTCAAGTGAGTGCCACAATCACGATCTGGATGATAGCGACGTGAGGACCATCAAGTACCATTTCGATCACGACCATGAAGGGAAGGATCACTCGAAGGGTACTTAGGAGGGGACACAGTCATAAACACTGAGGGGATTGACGTTTTCATGGAAATTCTTCACTACCCTCACACGTACGTCATCACCTACTTCTATCAAGGGGGAAATACCCTTGGGTCTCTTAACTTTTGATAGGTATCAATAGCTCTTTTTGCTGTCCTTCATAATTTTGTGTCCTGTAGCGCAGCATACTCATCAAACCATTGTCATGTGCTCTCTCCCATTCTATTATACTACACATCCTGTATAGCATAGCATTTTTTTTGTTCAGGAAAATACAGCTGGAAAGAAGATAGCATGGTATTCATATTTTTTTTCTCTTTTTTTTAGGATTCCCCAAGCGAACGAGTTGAGAATTGGAGCGTGATGCAGCTCGACGCCTCCTGGTCGACCGAGTCAGATATCGACCCTATTCAATCTAATCGAAGACTCTTTTTCACTTGGTGTCGTCACAGCCGATTGGATTATTCTCAGTTGTGTCAATGCGTTATTCTTCGATAGAAAAATATATAGAAATTCTTTGCAATGTTGTGTTCCGGTTCATTGGAATATTTCACTGAGTCTCTGGCAAAGTTGCAAGCGAAATCGTTTCACTGGAAAGATATTTGATGCAAAAAAAGACGTTTCCACTTGACAATTTTGCGAAATGAATGGAATGCATCATTATAATTTGTAAAAATGATTTCGTCAAGGGTATATAAATTCTATTTGTATTGTCCAACTCTAATTAGAATTCTGGAAACGTAAACGTCGAGGAATATATAATATATATGCAGCTGGCGTCAGCACAGAATTGTGGCATGTAACGAGCCCTCCTGGGATCAATACACACCAGTCTTTACTAAAGCAAACAGCCAAATTGCGAGTCGGCGGCGTGAAATATCCTCTTTAGCTCTATCCCACAGGCTTGAGGTTGCTGCCAAATTGCGGCCTTGTATTGTATGTAGTAGTAGCACAGTTCGGTAAGTGTTTCGTTCCCGTAAATGTTGCGAATTCTGAAAACAGAAAAAAAATATTCTAGTTCTGTGAATGAATTACTGCACGGTTATCTATTTTTTCTACATATGCATATACATTTGCTTATGAAGTCTACACATGTAGGACCATGTATATACGCTAAAATACCTTAATTTGAAATATAAACTTTGCAGAGAGACACACATAGTCCATGTAGCAATGGTTAATGTACCTTAAATCTGTTTGTAGACATCTCGTCATTTGCTACTAACTCAAACTTCTCTTTGGATGTTGTTCCACGTCAGAGACTTGAACTAATGTGCTGCACGAAATCTCAGCTTTGCATAGTCAATTAAAGCCCGGCAAACCTCATTTATATGTATTACGTGATGGTGATATATATTCTGCAACAATGAAAAGAAAACTGATAATAACGCTTGTGTATTTCGTTTTATATCATAGTCATGTTGGTTGATTAGGCAAATAATAACTATGTTTTTTTGGCTATCTCACCTGTGACTGAACATTGATTACATCGTCCATAGCGACTTTTTTTAGGCATTCCATACTTACTTATGAAAAGCAACTCGACTATGGACCTAGTGTGTTTTTGTGGTCTACACACCGTTAAATAGTTATACGTAATGATGAAATCCATGCCGTTGAAGGTGTATATAAACTTCAGACGTTATCAAGCAGACTATCATTCACCGTCTCACAAGGAACTCAGTAACATCCAACGTAGAAATGGCATTCAAGGTTTGTATAAGCAAAGCTGTGTGTTATGGTTTTACATAAATTTGCGTGAAATCTTTGAAATGTGACAATAGAAAAGCCTTTATTGTCCTCGAGAGGGAGAGCTTAAAAGTAATAACTCGGGAATTAAGCAAACATCTTCTGGTGGATGGGGATAACAACGGCTTTGTGAGTCTTAATCGCTCTTTTTTTCTTTACCTCATCTATCTCTTTTTCTGTTCCACCTTGTGCTCTCAACTCCACTTGGCGCACTTGCCCTCATCGTCAGCAGCTCGTCGCAATCCTCGTGGTGGTGGCTCTCGTGGGAGTTGAACGAGGATCAGCAGGTCACGCGCACAGCTTTGCCCACTACCATGGCCCGGTAGTGGGACCAGGACACGAGGTGGTCGTACACGACAAGCACGGTCACCATCATGTCGATTATGTAGCTTATCCCAAATACGAGTTTGCGTATGGCGTTGAGGATCATCACACTGGTGATTATCACGGCCAGAAGGAGCATAGAGATGGTAATAATAGCTTCAACGACATTGTTACATGTATACCAGCTTATCGCGCCCTCGGAAAGCTGCAAACACTCTCCACTGAATTCTCTATTCAGACATACGGAAATTATGCCAATGACAATTATGCAAACTATATTGTATATACCTACCATTGTAATAATTATAATCGTTATTTTTCATTTTAAAGGGAAAAATGTGGCTGGAGAGTACAGCATAAAGGAGCCAGGAGGAAACACAAGGACGGTGAAGTACCACGCAGATCCTCATGGTGGATTTTTCGCTCACGTTCACAATTCTGGAGGAAATGATCACTCTGGATACCATTATGGAAGTCACACCCATCATCATGGTTATTAATCTGGATTAATTAAGACACCGGACTCTGTTATTATCATTTCTGTATCCTATCGCTGTTATTGAATACATTTGTAAAATATTATTTGAAATTTAGTATTTCATTTCTCGGTTATGGAAAATTGTTAGAGATATGCTGGAGTGTATATTCAATGTAGGGAGACGATGGGGCAGTGAAATGATAAAGCATATAGCACTGCAAGATATTTGAATATCAGGAAGTAGCGGTGGACGTGTATAGCAGCACAGAAGTTGAATAAGTGAGATAGAAGGGAGAATGAAGGCAGGGAGATAGGAGTGATATAAATAAATGGAAAGGAGTGAATCTGTAAGTGGGCCAAGGAGCTCGCCATGTATGCATAGAGTCTATATGGCAATCAATGATGAGAAGGTATGTCTCTCTGGTGACTACTCAGACATATTGAGTTCCTTAATCCAAGCTATTTCTCTTGTGGATCACAAATATTGAATTTCGGTCTAGTCTGCAGATATTGAAATATAAATTTTAGTAATGCACTATGATTTTATTGCAGCTTCATCTGCATACATATGTGCATATATAGAATGTAGATATTGTTGATTATTCATGTGTAAAAAAAATAGTAGGCATTTTATTGTGGCTTCTGGAATCAATTACCTTTAAATATTTACAATTGACCACTTGATTGGGTTGAAGTACTCCCCAGTGACGACAATTAATTAAAAGAATGAAACCCTTGGGGATATAAACTCGCAATTCAAGTATAATTGGAATTTAATTATTTATAAGAGACACTTTTGTGGGGGTTTTTTTATAACACAGTATATCTATCAAAATCATTTCGTGCCAGCTTTGTATAAATATTTTTCTATTTTACTTCCTCTCATAAATATTTGTTATAGATAACTTTGTATATGATGAAATTGTATTCTATATAGCACGAGAGACAATGGAGTCTAGACGAGTTGCCATGACATGAAACAAGCAACCCGCAAAACTTTCCAAAAGCTTGCAAGGGAAAGAGTATCAAAGCTTATGGAAAAGTTTTGCACGTTTACCCGCACATTAACTTTTCGTGTTTCATGTATGTGTATATATGTGTGGAAGTATATACGAGAGAGGATTCATTAGCCATTTCTTGACACAATCTTCGCACGAAAATTTAGACAAAAGTTTCTCAAGCACACTCACAAAACTTTTTTTTTATTTCTTCTCTGATGTATATAAATTTACTTGGCTTCTTTCGAAGAGCTTTCCTCTACTTCTCAATACATGGAAATTGAATAAGAAATGATTGAGTTTGAAAAATTCTTATTCTTGTGAATAGGTATATAAACATCGACCAATGATGATGAGGTGTCAAGCTTTTTATAAGAATTAAAAAGAAAAAGTTGAGATAGGAAAGTTCAAAGACCGAGTGAAAGAAGAGTTGCTCAGGCGTTTATACTTATACCAAGCATAAACTTGCTTCGTGCGACGATTCGTTAGAGATGCTTGTTTTAGGCCTGATAACTTTCGGTCTCGAGAGTTAACGAATAAAAGGGGCTCTAACGAAAATGCTTTGAAGAGCCTTTTGGCGAGAAAGGTTGTTCGATGGCACAGCAAAACGACTCTCTCTCTCTCTCTCTCTCTCTCTCTCTCTCTCTCTCTCTCTCTCT
>JABSMT010002225.1:0-10238 GCA_018902335.1 Eumacrocentrus americanus | reverse complement strand
AAAATATGCGAAATAGAGTGAAATTGCATAGGGATATTTTTTGTAGGAAATTTAATTCTCTACAAAAAAGGTCTGATGCATTTTTGCCGTATCTTGCATTGTTTTCGAGCTACAATCAATTTTATTTTAAACAATTTCCTCTTTTCTCAAAAAATCATTCATACAGATTTCTCGAGATATCTCGAAAACTACACGAGTTAGGATAAAATCACAAAGGACCTTTTTTATGCAAAATTAAATTCTCTACAAAAAAGGTTCTATGCAATTTTGCTCTATCTCGCATATATTCCGAGATATAATCAATTTTCTGAATGATTTCAACGAGATTTCTTTTTCTACTGACTTATTTTCCTTCACTACTGCATGTCTTTTCAGATTATTCACGTCAGAAGAAATATTAAACATAAAACATACGAGTTTCTACGATATTCTGCTTGATGTCACGGATTTACATTCAAAAGATATACCAAAAAATGTATTTAAAGTTCCTGTTTCAGGTATGGACTCATAATAATCGTCAATGTTCGTTGATTCTTTTGGTAAATATACAATTGATGTTTGTTGTTTTCGCAGAGAAAGATATACATATAAACTGTACGACAAACGGAATCGTTATGAAAGGAAATTGTATGACTTTTGGTAACATATTAATTTCTTGTTATCACGCACTGCCTGTAACATCGATGAAAGTTGACGCTTGCAGTGATCCAGGAACCTATGACTACTTCAGTAACAGTGAACTTTCATTCATTCTCACATTTCTCGGCTTATCCATTGTCATTATTGGTAAATAATGTTCCTCCCATTTACTATTTTTCATCTCTAATTATTCTGAACTATTTCGAGTGAAAATGAGAACTTTAAATCAACAGCCTTCATTGCGCTGCTTCTATTCAACTTGCACTGGACTCATCACAAGTCTATGCAACGTCTAAGGAAGTCAGACATGACTAAATCATGCTCAGACATTGCAGATCCCGCGAATATGTACACAGGTATGGATATTTTATTAACAATTCATTGTTAAAATAATATTGTCTATTTATTATTGACTTGTAGCGACTGAATGGGTGGGTTTTTCGTCGTCCAGTCGACCAGCAATAATTATTCTGAACAAAAATAAACGTCAAATTCAAATTAAAAATCAATTAGGACATCTGACTCGAGCTCTGGACCTTCATCTGACCAAAAAGCTCACGGTATTTCATTTAAATTAATTAATTAACTATGTCTTTAGTTTCTTAAATTAATCAATTTGATGTTTAATCCATTTCATCAGTTGTTTGCTGCCCATGGGAGTCATCATTTGCTCATCAGAGTCGACCACAATTATGATTTGGTCCTGAAGTTCGACTCAATGTTCTTGAGAAGCTCTTTTATTCGAGCCATGGAGATGTTTTTGATGGCAATCAATATTGATCGAGAAGTTGTGTCTCGTATTACTACTCAAGCTGTCTTGAATCAAGCTGTAACTATGAAGGACAGACAGAAGAGGCTGGAGCAATTTTTTCGCGTTGTCTTCTCCCAGGCCTTTAATATTGCACATTCCGAGGATGAAATCCTTAAAATTGATTCGACAGTGGCAAAGGAAGTTATTTATACAGAATTGACGCTGCTGGAGTTTGCAGAGGCATTGAGTATGCGTCCAGACTCGGAATTTGTTAAAAAGGTCTTTGAAAAAAATGTTATACATCATTAGAAGAATACAATTGATTATATCTCGGAAACTATGTGCTATAGAGCAAAATTGCATAGGACCTTTTTTGTAGAGAATTTAATTTCCTACAAAAAAGGTCTAATGCAATTTTATCGAGTTTCACGTAGTTTATGAGATATCTCGGAAAATCTGGATGAATGATTTTTTGAGAAATAATAATTAGTTAAAAGTAAAATTGATTATAATTCGAAAACTCTGCGTGATACGACAAAAATTCATAGAGCCTTTTTTGTAGGAAATTTAATTTCCTTCAAAAAAGTTCCTATGCAATTTTATCGTATCTTGCATAGTTTTTGAAATATTCGGTAAAATGAAAATATCTCAAAATTTTCCTTTAATTATCGACATGTCGTTTCACCGTTTAATTACACATTTGTGTGTGTTACAGATATTTAATTTAGTGGATATGGACAAGAATGGATTCATTTCCTTCCGAGAATTCATTGACATGCTGGTTCTCTTCCTCAAAGGCACTGCCGAAGAGAAATTAAAATTGATGTTCGACATGTACGACATCAATGGAACTGGACAATTAAAGAGAGAAGATTTCGCGAATATGTTGAGATCTTTTATGGAGACAGTGAATGCCGACATTTCTGACGATGAATTAGAGTCCGTTGTCCATTCAATGATGGATCAAGCTCAAATAGCTTCAAAAGAGTCCATAGACTTGCAGGATTTCAAGAATATTCTCGGTGAATACAATGACAAATTGAGCTACGCCGAGTTAGAATTTAACGTGAATTCTGATGGAACGAATAAAAAATTGCACGCTGGCAAATCAACTGTCCGTTCGACGTTTATTGGTGAAGTTAAGAAGATTGCAGAGAGTTTGTATGCTGATCCAAACGATCTCAAGTCAAGAGTAGAGGGAAAGATTGAATCAAAACCAGCTTCAGACAATGAAACACGAAATGTCATTGACAATAATGAAAAAATTGTTCAGCCTAAACAGGACGACAATTATTGGATTCCATTGACCAAGTACATTGCCAATAAGCAGTTACAAATATTCTGGGTATTCCTGTATACCATGTTACTGTTTGGCATTTTTGCTGAACGAGTCTACTGTAAGTTATTGTCTTCTATAACAAAAGAAAAGATGTATTAATGATATTAATGATGAAAATTTATGAAAAATGTGTTACAGACTATTCCGTACTGCGAGAGCACAGAGGTCTAAGACAAATAACAGGCTATGGAGTATCAGTGACTAGAGGAGCAGCTTCAGCAATGATGTTTGCCTATTCCAGTATGCTGGTGATGATGTGCCAGAATCTAATCACAATTCTCAGAGACACTGTTCTACAATTTTACATTCCATTTGATTCTGCCATTGAAATGCATAAATACATCGCCATCTGGGCCCTCGTATTCACGGGTGACAATTCTTTGTTACTTCTCCAATGAAGCTGTAAAACGAGATACGTTGATAATTAAATGAAAATTTGAGATATTTTCATTTTTCCAAATATCTCTAAAACTATGCGAGATACGATAAAATTGCATTAGATCTTTTTTGTAGGAAATTGAATTCCCGACAAAAAAGATCCCCCCATGCATTTTTGTCGTATCACGCAGAGTTTTCGAGTTATAATCAATTTTGTTTTTAGCACATTCTGTTTTGTCAAAAAATTATTCATCCAGATTTTTCGAGATATTTCGAGAATTACGCAAAATACGATAAAATTGCATAGGACCTTTATTGTAAGAAATTAAATTCTCTGCAAAAAAGGTCCAGTGCAATTTTACTCTATCTCGCATGGTATCCGAGATAAAATCAATTGTGTGAAAAATTTCAATTTTAAGACGATACGATTATTTGTCAACTAAATTTGTTTGTTTTTTTTTGCAGTGATTCACGTTGTGGGACATGGATTCAATTTCTATCACATCTCGACGCAAACGGCAGACGATTTGACGTGTTTATTTAGAAATAATTTCCATGCGTTAGTATCACACTGATTTATATAATCCTATGATTGTCAATAATATCTGAGGATATTAAACAATTTTTTGTCTGTTTTCTTTTATAGGACTCATGAGCTGCCAAAATTCCATTATTGGGTCTGGTCAACAATGATAGGAGTAACGTCAATAATATTGACAATTGTCACGGGAATAATATTTTTATGCTCGATTCCTGTTGTAAGACGAAGGCTCTACACATGGTTTGCCTTTGGACACTCATTGTATCCATTTTTTTACATCCTGATGCTTCTACATGGTAGTGGACGATTAATTCAAGAGCCATACTTTCATTATTTCTTCTTAGGGCCAGTTATTCTGTTTACTGTTGACAAAATCTTCACTGCAACACGAAAAACAGTGGAGATACCATTGTTAAAGGCAGATCTCTTGCCTTCAGGTGATAATCATTGTCTCCTTTTAATTATCTTTCCATTCAAAATCATGGAATGATCTGATTTTGTTTGTTTATTCCAGGCGTTACGAGCTTAATGTTCCAAAAGCCAATGTACTTTCAGTATAAATCAGGGCAGTGGATAAGAATATCCTGTCCAGCTTTGAATGCACATGAATATCATCCCTTTACACTTTCATCAGCTCCACACGAGCCTGTTTTGTCTGTGCATATCCGAGCAGTGGGTCCATGGACGAATAATATCCGAAATAAGCTAGATCCAACTAGAAAAGAGTTCAGGACTTTGCCAAGAGTTTGTATAAGTTTGTCCCAAGCAAAGAATTTTCGTTTCGAAATTCAATTTCTTCACTTACGTCGCCTCAAATTGTTTAGATCCACGTGGATGGTCCTTATGGTGAGTCCCATCAGAACTGGGATAGATATAGCATCTCGATAATGGTTGCTGGAGGGATTGGAGTCACGCCATTCGCATCAATCCTGAAAGATATTGTTCATAAGTGCAATCTGAATATCAGTGTGAGATGTAAAAAGGTAAAACCAATAATAATAGAAGGAAATAAATACAACTTCTATTAATACTAGACCTGATTGAATTGAATTGATTACTTTTCACAGGTGTATTTTATTTGGGTAACGCGTAGCCAAAAGCAATTTGAATGGATGGTTGATATCTTGAGAGAAGTCGAGAAAGCTGACATTAATAATGTTATCTCTGTACATATTTTTATCACCCAATTCTATCAGAAATTTGATCTTAGAACTATATTGCTGGTAAAAATCACAGTCTAATAACATTAATCCTTTTTTCTTCAGCAATAATTGATAATTGTTTTTCTCTTTTAGTACATCTGTGAGAGACATTTTCAAAGGGTTTCAAATAAATCTCTGTTTACTGGATTGACTGCAATTACTCATTTTGGTCGACCAAACTTTGGACAATTCTTTCTGGCAATCCAGAGAATTCACAAAGATGTTTGTATTGATAGAACAATCAAAAGCCCTAGTTTATTGTGATTTATTATGTTTGATTTGTCTTTTTTTTTCAGATTGATAAAGTCGGTGTATTCAGTTGTGGAACGCCAACAATGACTAGATCAGTGGACAATGCTTGCCAAAACCTTAATAGCAGAGAGGATAGTCAAACTCTGTATCAACATCACTACAAAAGCTTTTGATTTGTTATCTCGATCAAGACATTATTGGACTTGAAATATTTTTTTTTATATTCTTGAGTATAAATAAAGCGATAAAATGAAATAATACCTTTATCATTATATTTCTTATTCATTTTAACCTCAAATCTTACTCTCCATAACCCTCAAAGATCGACATCCTGGTGTGTGCGAGCATTTGAAGGTTATAAACATAACAAACTTTTGAGGTTATGATTTCATTTGAATTCAAATAAATTCCAGGGAGTGGCAGCACAATTCTTGGAATTATGCCGTAAACATAACGTTGGAATTGAAAGGATAATTAATAGATAAATAAGAATATAAATAGAACGACATTATGCAGTTGAAATTCATATATAAATCAAGATGTCGATGTCTTGTAGGAATTTTTTTCTCAAATAATTATGAATAATATTAAAAGCCATTGTATATAACAATTAACAATTTATTTCCAGTCTTTCAACTCATTGATGCATTATACAAAAATAAATATGTCACAATTTTTCAATTACAATTGCAGAATAGCTACTATTGATAGAAAAATAAGATATGAGTACATGATAGTGATCTTGATCGTGTATAAGTGTTACAAAACACAATAATAATAATACAAAAAAATAATCGGATCAAAGAGTTTCAATAGAGTCTCTTTTCATGGGAATACAGACTGTGCACACTGCCTTCTTGTTGAGCTGAGGTTGTTCGTCTCTCAAATCTAAGTTCACCGCTATAAGTGAGAGCTCTCAGTGCTGACAATGATTTAGCACCGATATCTTGACAACCGTGTTTAGTACCACATTGTAAATATGTAAGGAATTTCAGGACACTGCCTTTGTCGACAATAGAACCACTGACGCCCTGAGCAACCTTCAATTTGTCCATTTCATTGTGAAAATAACGGTCCATAGCAGAACCCTTGGCGTCTTTCCTATCCATTGCCTCCAGTGATCCCATTCCCCTGTATTTCTTCAGACGAACACCATCGCTAAAGAAATATTCTCCTGGAGCTTCAGAAGTACCAGCTAGAAGTGATCCCATCATGACTGTACTCGCGCCAAGACTCAAGGCTTTGATAATATGCCCAAGAGATTGTATTCCACCGTCAGCAATCACAGGAATACCAAATTTCCTTGCATATTCAGCGACTTTATAGACCGCAGTAGCTTGCGGTCTACCAACCGCCATCACCTCTTGCGTTATGCAAATCGAACCAGATCCCATGCCAACTCGAAGCCCATCGGCGCCTGCTTCGATTAGATTCTTGGCTTGTCTCGCCGTGACAATGTTCCCAGCAATCACTTGCAGTTGAGGATGCTCCGTCTTTATGTATTTAATCATTTCAATCTGGAATACTGAATTGCCTTGAGACGAATCAAGGACAACCACGTCGACTCCCGCAGCCGCTAGCAATTGTAGTCGTTCCTTGTCTGCGTCTCTCGTTCCCATAGCTGCGCCAACGAGTAACTGCTTGTTAGCATCCTTACTGGCGTTGGGATAGCTACGATTCTTCTTTAAATCTGTTCGTGCCATCAGGGACACCAGTTGTCCTTTATCATTGACAATGGGCAGCTTTCCCTTCTTCGATTTCTCCAAGATTGTGTTGGCTTCTTTCAGAGTGACACCAGACTTAGCTGTGACCAGGTCCTCTAGTTTCGTCATTACACTTGAGAGCTTTAAATCTTGTTGACTTGTCGACTCGAGAAAGTCGATGTCTCTTGATGTAACGATGCCAACGAGTTGCCCACCGATTTTGCCATCGTCGGTGATTGGGATACCACAAAAGCCATGCTTCGCCTTGATCTCGACGACGTTTCTCACGGTGTGGTCTGGAGATAGGACCATTGGGTCTCTGATGAAGCCATGCTCGTACTTTTTCACCTAATATGACAGAAATAACGAGTATATTTCAGTTGAATATTTTAACAAAGAACCATGTTTTATAAGATAAACTCATTCATAGAGTAAATTTCGTTGAAATTTTTCACATAATTTATTGTATCTCGGTAACTATGAGAAATACAGCAAAATTGCATAAGACCTTTTTTATAGATAATTCAATTTCTTACAAAAAAGGTCTCTAGCAATTTGATCCAATCTCCTGTAATTTGCGAGATATCTCGAAAAATCTATATGAACAATTGTTTTTCCTCCAAAAAAAATTTGTTAAACACAAAATTGATTATAGCTCAAGACCAATGCGACATACGAAAAAAACCCATCAGACCTTTTTTGTAGATAATTCAATTTCCAATAAAAAAAGTCTCTTGCATTTTTATCGTATCGCTCACGGTTTTTGAGATAATCGCGAAAGAATCTAAATTCCAAAAATATTCTTGCAGCTGTGTTACTGAAATAAAAAACAAGAACATTAATAAATCCAATAGATAATAATAAAATTCCTTACCTTTAGAACTTCAGAAGCTTGATGTTCTGGAGTACAATTGTGATGAATGATCCCAATGCCGCCAGAGAGGGCCATAGCAATAGCCATGTCCGATTCCGTGACTGTGTCCATAGGCGAGGACACCAAAGGAGCCTTCAATATGATTTTTCGAGTCAACGGAGTCCCGAGTTCAACTTCATCGGCTGTAAAGTCAATGTAACCGGGTAATACGATGAAATCGTTGTACGTTAAGCCTTCGCCCGACGAGAAGAGTTGTGCTGCGGAGAGGCCATCGTCAGGAAGCGGAATATCTGCTGATTTGGATTCACCGAAAACGTAGTCTGCCATTTTGAACTAGAGAAAGAGCGTGAATAAGACAAGAGTAAGTTGAACAATGTTGCGAGAAGTATAACAAGACAACATTAATTGAAAACACGTGGCGAGTATCGTTGATAACCTTCCAGGAACAGCAATTGGATCGGAGTTGCCAAGCGAAAAGGCCGAAGGCTACGTGTGCGGGCTGTTTATATACTCAAATGTATTGTTTCCAGTCGTTTCGCCAAGGGGGCGCGCAAGCGAAAAAACGCGCGAAAATTTGAAAATTCAGATCACGTGTATGTAGGTACATTAGCTGTTATATACAGGATTTCTCAAGATTTCTATCTAAATTTCTCTGTTTGAGGTTAATTAATAGCAGAGGGGCTTTAATTCCCTCTTGATGTGTCCTTTATGATGTTTGGAGTCACACAATTGTCGAGATATCCAACAATCAAGCAATTTTATTCTGGTAATTGTTGAAATCAAACACAACCGATGAACGAACTCTAACCTGCAATGATAAATGTTCAACAATTTTTTTTAGGTTATATACGATTGTTGGCGACTGAGAAAGGTGATGGAGAGAAAGCGAGTCCTAGACTGCAGGAATTTAGGAAGAAATTGCGTGAAAAAACGCCAATAGGTATGAATTATGAAAGAATTATTTAAAATTCATGAGCTTCTGGTGGATTAATTATTTTCGTTTTATAGATAAACTAGAGGAATTTGAGGAAGGACAACATCCTTACCAGGAGAAAGAACCTTTAAAATCCTTTCCTGACAATACTAATCCAGAAACTGGTGAAGTTGGTGGCCCACGAGGACCTGAACCAACTCGCTATGGCGACTGGGAACGAAAGGGTCGAGTTTCTGATTTTTAAACGAATCTCTAGGATTATTTTTGTACAGTAAGAGCCGTTAATTAATTTGGTTCATAATAAGAGTAAGATTACTGCATAAAATAGAGAAACAATTTTACTTTTTTTCGTATATATGCACATTTTAATGCTGTCGTTAAGCGGGAAAAGGAGATAAGTCAAGCGAGAAGTTTCATTGAAATCGTTCTACAAAATTGGTTATAGCTCGAGAACTATGCGAGATACGACAAAAATGCATAGGACCTTTTTTGTAGAGAATTTAATTTACTACAAAAAAGGTATGATAAGATTTTATCGTATCTCTCGTAGTTTTCAAGATATTTGAGCAAATAAAAACATTTACAATAGGGAAATTGCATGAAAAATTTTTTTTTCTTTTAAATGACTACTATAGACATCTGTAGTATTGACATCTATAAAGTAAATTGTTATTACCAAAGGCACCACTATCGTGGCTCTATTATTGACTGTTATGGCTGTTGGGCCTACTGTATTTGTATAAATAAATGAAATAAATAAAATAAATGAAAATCTTCTCTTCCACGTACAAAACTGTTGTATAAATCGAATGATTACAAGTACGCGCTCAAAGTCTGCCCATTAGCGTTCCTTCTCAAAATTTCTTAGTTTCCACACTCCACACGTGTCGTTTGTGATTGCGATAATTATATATCAGTAGTAAAGCGGCAAACTGAGATAGGTCTAAAAGAAAATTCTAGATATTTTCATTTCTATAATAAATACCTCCAAAACTATGCGAGATACGAGAAAATTGGATATATCTACATTTTTAGAGAATGAATTAATTTCCAACAAAAAAGATCCCATGGAATTACATAAGATTCGAGTATAAGATTCGTACGTAAACAGAATTCCAATGTTTCTTCCATCATCCGTTCAAAAAATTTTAGAAAAACCGAGACATCATCAACATTAAGCACCAACACTTAATCTATTTTTTATCATCATGTGACTAGTTGGATAAGATGCCTATGTAAGTTTTAATATAAATCGCTCTAACGATTTCTAACAATACATCAGTTCAAGTTTGAACATTCTAATTGAATCAGATTGAATCAAGCTCCAAAAATTATCGTCAAGATGGTCTACATTCGTTTGTCCTTCCTGTTTTTACTGGTAGCTATTGCTGCTTTGTCGGTAGTTGACGTGAGTAATATTTGATATATTCTTTTTCTAGTTATTAAGTTTTGTATTTATGTATTTTTATATGAATTTAGTTTTGTTCGACGGATGTCTACACAACTTGAATCTTTTATTTAGAGACGCAACAATCAATAATTCAGTATGTGAAGCGGTAAAAGGAAATAAGTCGAGATAACTTTTTCATTAAAATCTTTGATAAAATTGATTATATCTCGAAAAC
>JABSMT010002214.1:0-35436 GCA_018902335.1 Eumacrocentrus americanus | reverse complement strand
TTGCTCTATTTCTCATAGTTTCCGAGTTACAATAAATTTTGTGAAAAATATCAATGAAATTTACTTTTTTATCGACTTATCTCCTTTTACCGCTTATCAACAGATATGGCCTTTCACTTCGAATCATTTATGAAATCATTGCACTTCTGGATGCGCGCCATTGAACTCAAAAATCGCTGACGGTATTATACAGATATAGATGCTCGAGATGCGCGTGGTGTGCCAATTATTATCGCCATTATTAGCGTTATTGTTATCACCGACCGCGGTATATATTGAAAGGCCTTTAAAGTTTTGTGACTGTGAAATCATGGGTTGAGAGCAGAGTATGCAAGCAAATCGACAATTCGATCGTGAACACTTGCAACGAGTTGCAGTGCATATAACGATGCACGCTGTCCGGTAATAAGGCCAGGGGCTAGCTAGCTCGATTACGAGATCGTTTTGCACTTGGCCCGAGAGGCGCGGCAGTGGTCTCGCTACAGCCCCCCAGGATTATCATAGAAAGGCAATTCAAGTCACGAACGTAACTCCAATGGCATAAGGACGATTCCATCGAGCGAGGAAACTTTTAATCCCTCACTTTAAATTCATGCGATCGTTTCGATTGTACTTTCCACTTTCTCGATTCTTCTTTAAGAATACAGAGATAATATCAGTTAAAAAGAAATACTCTGGATACTTTAAACCAAAAAAAAAAACACAAGTGAAATTCAATATTTCAGATCTGAAGCAATGATATCATATTTTTTTTGTGTTTTACTACAGCTTTTTTGTGTTAATTTCTTTTTTTTTTCATTCTTGTACACATCGATCGAGTGAATTTATCGAATTTCAGAGTTGAAATACACGACTGGAGAGCCGTTGATATCGAATTTCCTGAAGAAGTGAAGCTATCGAGCAACGTAAAAGTGTCTTTTCCTGGTTTAATGTCCTCCAGCGGAAACAGAACTCTACTATTTCGAAGCTGTGGTTCAAAGCCGTGTATATCTCTATACAAGAAAAAAACCAAAATGACTTTCTCATCTCGAAGAGGATTTCTATTCTTGTAAAAGAGATCTCGAGAAAGTCTGTATAATTTTTTTATTTGAGACATTTAATCAGTAATAATGATATATGAAGGTCCGAACCAAAAGAAAGTTATATTGTTTTACTTTCAAGTAGACATCAACGTCTCACTTGAATCGCGATAGTTCGTTAATTGCGAATTCCATTCGTCGCGTCCTTGCGGGTAATGAAAATTGTCTCCAACTCACAATCAGTAGTAGCAGCAGTACTGTAGACGAGTTACCTACTAGTCTGGCGACGACGAGCGACGAGCTTTTACCGTTCGAGAACGAATTTCTCAACGATTCCCAATGGGATTCCGCAAGTAATTTTCTTCTAGATGCGCATTTCTCATGGACGAGTCGAAGTGAACTGTGCAATTCCTTGAGAAAATCTCATTAGGTCGTTTCAGCAGTCCGTGGTCATTGTTACGATCTGATAAATTGAACTTCATTTTTACTGAAAACAATTAAATCTATCTATTGATTAGATTTATTGCCAAGAGTTCTAAATTCTATATACGATCTTTGAGAGGATTCTCAAGCAGGTAGTTGAAGTAATTGACGATAAAATCTAAGAGATTTCTCAACGTTCGTCTTCAGAATTCCTGGCCTCTTGGTGTATCGTTTCACGAGCCGCTTGCCCTCTTATCCTTGAACGTCCATCGATCGAGGTAATCCGATTAACGTCCTGCACGGTAGCCTTTATAGTGTACACGGTATACGGATTGACGATCTACCAAAAGGCAGCAGCAGTCACTGGCTTTTGATTCGAGGCTGCAACCGTACATATGGCACTGCATCGCATGAAAATGGCATACCCGCCGTGGGTGAACCTTCGTGCGAATCCGGGATTAACAGCCGTTTTTTTGCAAAAACGATATACACGTCACGTAAGCACTTCGTGGATTGCCTTTTGACCTTTGACGCGATGAAAATTAATTTAATAAATGCCAAGGCTTTTTGTTGAACAACTCCAAGGACTTATTTCAAGTACAAGTTTAAAATTTCCAAGATCAAGTTATGGTGATAATTGGCGTGTAAAATTCGTATATCGAAGTCTGTCCAAAAGAGCAAGTCATGCTACTTTCAGGGGGTAGAGTTATTAAATGTCAAGCGCGCCCCATCGTATTATTTACTGAGCATTTCCCGATGAAATTTAATTATCCCCACCAATTTCGGCCAATGAAAATTTACGAGTGAAATCCCTCGCTTCCCGCAGCATTGAGGCTTGGTCTCTCGACGGAGCAAAAAGTCGTTGCAAGCTCAAAAGCTCAAAAACTGATATTCGTCTTTGTTCTCAAACTTTTTGGATGATTTTACTTTTTTTTTCTTCTTCATATTAGGTTTTGAAAGTCGTGGCGATTTCCGTCTTGAAAGTCCAACCCTTTTCTAAACTCTCTTAAATCGAATCAGTATGAAAACCAGTGGAAAACAGTAACTATTTACTGTTTTCCAGACAGAAGTATGCAACTGAAACGTTCAGTTGCACACTTCTAACCGCAAAACAGTCACTGTTCACCGAATTGCCAGTGGTTTGCACTGATTCAATTTAAGAGTGAAGGTATACTGCTTTTTTTCGGACATGCCTGATTGTCGATGAAGCGTGAAACGAACGCGTCGCTCAATCGCTTTCGGCCGCAACCGTTCCAAAACTACCAGTAGTAGTGCTAGTAGTAACATTTAATTGGAACAGTAGATAATCGTGCTCGCACGAATCGAGCCATTGAAGAAAGGGAGTATCGTTATGGCCTCGTTGAAGTTTTAGCACCAACCGCAGTCACGTATATACCTACATGTGCTATACTGAAAAGTCGTATCTCTACTTTCGACAAATTGCAAATGGCAATACCATTGGAAATGCCTCGACAGCACGAACGTGCCGGTTGATGCGGTCGATGCCCACAAAAGAAGAGAAATAAAATTTACAAAGAACTTCGGGAGATGCTACATCACCTTGACTATTAAATTACCTAAAGACGGATTATCAAAGAGGCTGGATAACAGCACAGGTATTACATCCTTTGGCTACTGACCTATATAAGTATCTGCCACCACAGACTATATACATAGATATATTATAGAGGATATATCCAAGCCGTATTTTCCATTATTAAACACTTTCGAGCTTACGATGAGAAATTCTGCAGTCACGAAGAGCGTTTCTCAATAAAAGCGAGGTGAACTACGTGCTTTTCGCTATCCCGTTAATTTTCCAAGGTGCTCACTCAAGTTTTTCATGAATAAATTCCCACCCGGTAGTGAAATGATTATCATACATTTCCTGACTCACACCAGAAGTCAGAACATTTAATCACTATGATGTATGAAAATTATCAAAAATTTTTTCAAACTAATATAGTCTATAGAAATAAAAAGTAACGTGTGTCAACGTGTTAATTCCATTTTGACAGTGATAAAGTTGTTCTCGGATAATTTGTGCTCATAAGAGATGAATTAACACTATTATATACATATGTGTAGCGTATTCGAGTGGTCTTTGCCGTGTCTTCCGGACCTGCGAGCTTCGGGATAAGCGGAGCATTAATTCGCGCTTACAATTTCATGGTGGAAACGCAGATTATACGCCGCCACGACCTCGACGTTAACCCGGTTGGATTTGCAGTCTTGTATTAAAATTCTCTATCCACTGCGTAGTACTAAGGCTTCATTGAGGTGCACAAATCCACGGTATTAAGATCATGGTGGAAAAAAAAATTTACTTTCCATTTTGTTGAACATGTATATCAAAAGATACGCTAAGACTTCACAATATTGTGTACGGAGTATAAATTATTATTTTTATTATTGTCTCTATATGCACTGGGAATAATTCGATGTTTTTTTCCCGCTGCGAGAGTTTTTCTGAAGACTTTGTCGGGTATAACCAACACGTGACGCCAAAGTTGAAGTGTTAGTTGTGGGGTAGTCGGGTCTGTTCGGCATTTCTATAAGCCGACATTTGTCGGATACCATATGGCACCAACTACTCTCGTTCTACATCGGTGTATAGTAAAGCGAAACCCAAATGTCCTGACGCTCTATTCAAATGAATAGATATACCAACCGACAGGTATACATATATATTTCTCTGACTTCAAGAGTAAATTGAAAACGAACTGTACAGAGAATGTACATGATGAATTCAAAAAAATTTAATTTGACGTTGAAGGTTCTTGAAAGACCTACTTTAATATCAGATCTTCGCTATCGTGGACGATAAACGCTATTTTATCGCTGCTTCAACGGAGTCTGTAGTAGATGTTGCCGGCTGCCATAGCAATTGCAATCGTAACAGCAATTCAAGGCAGACGCGCTATTCACATTTACGTGAATACTACTGTGACACTCGCATCATGTTACTTCCATGGAATATTACAGAACATCAGAGACAAAGGAGCTGTGTATAAAGCATTTTTCAATTAATCTTCCAAGTGTAAGGTATTATGAATTCATCGTGAAATGTCGTCACAATATTCAGAATGTGTTGCCTTATTAACGAGGTTTCTTTTGCGAAAGCACGTACAAACCATACGAGACATGCTTTGATACGTTAAGAAAACTCATCACCAATTTATCGATCTATTTCTTCGACAAATTGCTCTCCATACTCTCGTGGAAGATTAATCGACGGCTATATGCTATCCACGATGAGAAACTATACACATACATATTTTGTGAATAATATCCCATCAGCTTTTTTAAGTGCAGTTTCAAAGTTTAATACTCAGAAACATTAACTCCATGGCAAATCATAAAGATTGTATTTTGTGGGTTAAGCCTTTTTGTGTGTATAGACACAGAGACAAATGTGGAAGAGTGATTGAAAGGAGCAACGGGAGTCTGTGGCAAAAGAAGAGTTCTTCTGTTGACATATAAAAGCCGCGAGTGGAACTAGACGGTTTCCAAGGAGAGGAAAGCACGCGATTTCTGAAGGAAGAGAGAATATAATAGAGCTCGTAGGGTTTCAATGGCAAATATTATGTTAAATCTCTCTTGAATGGAACAATAGCTCTCTTGGTGCACTCTATTATCAAAGGTCTTGAACGCGTGCGCAGCGGTGGAGGCAGGGCATCTTATTAGAATCATATTGTCGTAGTCGCCGTGAAGATTGGCTATATAGCGTTTTAGTGAATGGCTCCATGCCTCTCTTGGGAAATATACAGACCCCACTTCCGTTATTGACAGGAAAGACTGAGATTGTCGATAACAATGACGCATACCTTTTTTTCTATTTTGACAGACTCGTCCCAATGGGCACTGAATTTTCGCGATATCCGTCACGAAGTACATGTTATCCACCTATGTACACGTGGAGTAGTAGAGGTAATATAGCATAGTATATCCCAGGAGTGCATAGTAGCTCAGGCACCTGGAGCGCCGTTTCGAATGAAATAGTAAATGGCCCTCCTTGCTGCAACAATTCGCCTGCTAGACGCGCTTTTAAGCTCCTCAGCCAAGTATCGAGGGTTATTCCCTCGGGACGTCATCTCGTGTGTCGAAGTAGAAAAGCACCTGAAAGAAAAGTCCCCTGAATAATCGAGCAACCCGGAAAGTCACACTTCAAAAGTTACAACAATCCTTCAGAGAGACATTTCAAATTCCCCTATGTACGATCTAAACCAGTCATCACTCAATTATTTACCACTTTCATTCGGATCCCCCTGCAGTAGATAGGAAACATCGATCAGGTCTTTAGGTATTCATCACGATGAAACTGATCTACTTGCAGATGATCCTCCTCCCCAATGATCATCTGCTGTCGATGTAAGTGAGGCGGAGAATAAGCAAGTATTCAAGAAGTTGACTGACGGCTATATTTATAGCTTGCTCCCTCAAGCGATGTGACGAAATCCATTAGTGATGATACGGGTTAGCTAGCTTTCTCGCCCTTTGCGCGGTCCCATCCAATGCTCCTCAGTCAGTGCGCGGTCTAATTTGCAATTCCTAAAAGACACTATCATCTTGTGCGGCTTTACCACAAGGCCACGACAGGGAGCTTTAACGATGAGTTCTATCGAATCATTAACGAGAACAGCTTCATTGGGCTTTAAACACGAACCTGTCGATAATATATTTAAGATATCCAACTAATCGAAGCTTTCAGTAAAAAAAAAGAATCTAAAAAAGGAAGTGAAGCCTTTCTTTAGTGACATCTTGACCTTAAACCCGAAAAGGTTTAGTCCTACTTAGACTGGAACACACAAGTTATCAAGACCAGTTGACTTGACCTAACACAACGCAGTCACGATTCTTTCTTCTGCAACTCATCGTTCACACACTCAACTTGACCCCAGTGTCATCATTAGGTTAGTGTGGCAAAAAGTGAAGGGAACCTCTGGAGAGTGAAGTCATCAGTTGTCTGGCTCATGCTGACATTATCTACTGCACTGGTGGAAGATAGAATTCTCCAGCTATCTTCGATTTCGCCTTCAATCGAAACTGGTCGTCATGGTCTTGCTAATGGCACTTGTACAAATATAGACACTGCTCTCACCAGTATATCTGTATAGGATGTAGGTATTTCTCCAGGACAAAAGGGTATAGGAGGACTATGCCGGAAGGTGTCTGTACAGTCGACCAGTGAAACGAGAGGTTGAGTGAAATTGCTTTTCACTTGTGGGGTAACCAGGCCTTGAAAAGTATCAACATTACACCTAGTCTCGGTAAGGTTTTTTTCCAAAAAGCTTTTTACCACACAACAATGTCGTTTTTATTGAGATATATCTATCTATCAATTCCACCAGCTAACTTCCATCTCAGTTACAACTATTAGAGCTTTTGACATCTAGAATTTGACATGAAGAAAGAAAACGAAAAAAAATTAAGAAGAGGTGGGGTAAGTTGCCTCGCTTCGACAACTTGCAACGACAACCTTCGACTGCAGTTCTTTTCACTTGTGTCAAATTCCTATATGTCGATTCACACCCTATCGCTTTTCTCTCCTCCTACCAACTCGTCGAAATCCCAAGAAATATTTTCTCTCTTCCTTCACTACTTCTGCCTCTCGATACACCCGAGCACTTTTATACCCATTCTCGAATTGCGTTCCATTCCCAACGACTTTCAACTGCATTGAAAGTTTCTTAGGACTTGACGACATACACCTTCTTATAGAAGAGCCGGTGTAAAGCTCACAACTCGATCGAGTAAGTCTTTGAATTCAACCACTACTATTACCTCTCTTTATCCTTCCCCCTTGCCCCCATGTAATTCAAGAGGTTTTTTTTCTAAAGTGACTTTATAAAACATCTGAACCGATGCAGTCGTCTGATCTTGGCGCATTGCGGTTTGTGTACTACAGTACAGTCGATGCAACTGAAACTAATTCTTGAGAAGAAACTTTTATTCAGTTAATGAAAAAGGGAAGAATTTTTTAATAAACTTTTGCATCTCATACATATCTCTTAACTGGTAGCTCTGGCAGCTGTAGAACTATAGCTCGAGAAGGACAACAAGAAAGTGATCATGTCGATCGCTAAGAGTCCAAACCTGCTACGTTCATTTTTAACAAGTTTCTAAATAGTGTCAAAATGATGATGCAAAAATGATAACCTTTAAAGCTATTAATTTCCTTGTTTAATATCAAAGTAATCTACTAAATTAATAGATAGTGTAACTTTTATTTTAATATTTAATTTCATTCACACAGCGAATATTCCTAACGATATGTATAATGAATACATCATTCACTTGGCAAAAGTCTGGATTATTCATTGACATTGACACATGCTTTATTCAATTGTGCGTTCCATATTTTAGTTCAACGCCAAAGGCAGAATAAAAAAAGAGGCAAGCGTATAATTTCGTTATGCAGCAGACGTTGCCATGTCCTGACAATTAACTGTGCTTTATTCACCTCACCTAAAAGTCTGCACGGTTTTTTTTCCTGCAGTTCTTTTATTCTTTCTCCACAATAAATGAACACTGGGAACGAATGAATAAAAGCTGCAGCATATCCTCCGGAAAAAAGCTAAATTAATATTTTAATCCCGAACATACGCTGTGGACAGTTTGAAGATGCGACAAATAGAAGTGAAACAAGTGTATGAAATCCTTTCTTATTTTCCTGTTCGTTCAACTAGACACACACACACACGTCAAATCGATGTGACCTCACTCACGATCCGTTTATTCTCCTCTGGTATTATACCATGCTTCACGTTCCACACGGGTTTCGCCTGCAATATCCGGATGTTGGATTCGCCCATCTAATATTAACAGAGCTGGTTCGGCGAGGTCATGCAGCAGATGAATCAGTGGTTCCACTGGAAGAGCTTTCACAGTATGTCTCGATGCCAAGGGTTGAATCAAGCTCAGTACTATAAGGTCAGAGTTTCAATAGACTCCAAAATTCAAAGGAATTATTTTAATACAATATCCCATACAGTAGTGTCATATTTACTCGGAGTTTCAGAGATACGACAGTGTGACAATCTTCATTATATCATAACTTGATATGCTCCCGAGTCGGCAGGGATATGAAGACAACAGAGCAATTGCTGCAGTGAGTGTATATGAAGAGTCTTTGATGCTTGTTAACAAACATTTCATCAAGCGTAACTCCGCAAGAGATGCTGTTTCAATTAGAGAACTGTCTTGACTGCTACGTCGAGTGAAACAATTAGATATTCACCCAGGAAATGTACAATTGATCTTCACACCAAGAAATAACCATATCTTGTTGAATATACTCGTAATACGTGCTCTGAAATGTTTCCAGAGTTGCAAAGTATAAGAGAAGTAGATTCATCGTCAACGATTGTCCACGTCATTTGGTCCGAATGCGAATTGGCTCGTGCTCTATCGCTTGTCTCTGTAACTGTCTCCTCTGGTCGTTGGCAATTTTACGTGTCGCACGAAGCTGCAATGCAATCTCAGTGGCACGTTTCACGTCTTTGTCGACTGTGCACTTTCGACGACAATTCTCACTGCCTCTCTCCAAGGGAAATAATTTAATAAACGTCCTGCTCCCGGAGCTGATGACAGTGAACTCGATGAATGAATTAACGGGAACCCGGTACGAGAGTACGAGTGACATTTTAATTCTCTAAGGAATCTTATACCAGAAATGTCTCTGCGTTGCTTCCGGTTGGGCATCAGGTATTTCCGAGTGTCTGAATAAAGCCTTGAGGAATATCGCTGGCGAATAAGGGAATAACGGTCTTGGCTGGTCGTGTCGTCATCCCAGAGGTATCCGGGTAGCAGAGTCGTGACCCTGCAGCACACTGGAGACTACATGCCATAACTAGACGTTATTCACGTGCTTGCGTTACTTTACGGACCGACGGGCGACACAGCCGCTCTATGTCGACGCGAACACACCTTGTCAGAGAATAATAGGAACACTCGATTCTAACGTCTCTCTACCGTTGTGAATGCATCAGCACAGCCAAGAAGTTGTCGCTGGTGTCGAGTGACAGTGGGATGTGGCTGTAACACGAAATTTCATCAATCCTTCCCTTTATATATTATTGAGAATGGGCTCGGACCCTCCTCAATAACATTCCGGCAAGTCAGTGCAGCATCGATGAAGCTTTCAATATCGCGGGGGATGTTGAATTTCGTGCTATTCATTGTAAACCGTTGCGCAGGAAATTGATGTCACCATGGACAAAGGCGTGAGATTAGCGTCAGGAAATTAATTTTGTCGATAAAGGTGCGAAGATTCTGAGAGGTGACAATGCATCTTGTATGAATAGACGAGAGCCAATGACTCTTCTGTTTTTATTAGACACTGAAAAATCTATATGTACTCTTCGTGTGTCCATTTACGGGGTGTTTTTCCTGTGTAATTTCAAAGCACCGATCCTTCAGACCATTCATTATAGACGATCGCTAATTAGAGGGACGCGTCAGTGTTCGTTTACATTCAGTTAAACTTCCCTCTACATTTTTTTTCACTTTCGTGTCACTTCTCCACTACAAAGTGGTGGCACTTTCACAACTTTTAATCAATTTTTATTTCCCTCATTAAAAAGAATAATTAATTAACAGAAAAGCCGCGCAGGGGAGTACAGATATACATATATATTATGTGGATGTCGTATGAAAGCATCAAACATATCCATCATCGAAGACTATCGCTCGCGGAGATTCCAGGTCTCCGGGTCAACTGACGGGCAATTAATTATCCCACAATTACCTCGAATACCGAGGTATATCCACATGCGTGATGTGTTCCATATAAATAATGGACATTGTCAAAATTCCAGAGATCAACTCCCAGATTTTATCCACAACCACGTGGTGTAATCATCCAGCGAGTTCGCATGATTACATGTTCAACTGAGCTTATACAATGATAATAGTGAAGCTCTGAAGTTGCCTGTTATGGTATACATGTAAAGGTACATCACTCTTGTCCTCAGTTGCGTCGGTGCTGGAACGAGAGTTTCTCGCCGGATTAGAGAAGCTTTTGCAAGCCACAGACCGGGACAATGTTGGAAAAGCCACATTACACATTACACGGTGAGCTAACAGGCCAAGTCTATGTGACTCTCGCATTACGTCGAAGCTCATGCTGTCGCTGCATATATGGAGCAACGGGAAAATACCTGCGGCAGCGTCTGTGTTGTATACATATATGCTTATAGATAACGGCAGCCTGTGTAATGCGAAGAGTGTACATACCCGGTATCATTATCGGAGTGCTTTATGACCTCATAAGCTCCTGGGTTATTTCGAAACCTCAGCAACTCTGGTCGTCAGCTTGCGCAATTAGTCGCGACTCACCAATAAACAGTATATGGTTGTCAATATTTGAGCCTATGGTCACATTTGTACATCAAGAAAATTTTATTTACTTAGTTATGTGGACATTTAGTCAGCTGGTGTTTGTGTAGCGATGGGATATTTCCGGTGTAATTCATAACTCAATGTCGAGTTGTGAAATAGTCAGTGAAAGTGCGACAAGCTTTTGTCATGGACATTTGGTTATATACATACGGATAGATTTCCCATATGGATTTTTACATAGGAGGTGCGATGTACCAATTGTGGCTTTGGTCGCGTCAGACCCTGAACTGGATATCTATTTGCATTGCTCCATTACCCGCGGTTTAGACCAACCGCTCCAGGACAACATCCGTCACTCGAATACGTGCAATTGTCGGCGTGTATTGCAACAACCGCGTCTCACGACGACCGATCAACTCGACATCTAATTGATGGGCAATGCTATTCTTTGTAAACTTGGTGTGTAAAAAGTTACCGTTATACATTTTATTGAAAAGAAAATTATATTACAAATAATGAACAGAGAAAGTAGAACTTTTTATGATGTACACTAGTTCTAAAGGATATACCGCAGTGCGAGGATTTAGTATCGATCAAGGATTTTTCATCAGAACATTATGGCCTGTTTTTAACGAGAAAAGTTGCATACATCCGGCGCCGGATATTGAATACCTTGTACAGTTTATTAAAAAAAATTTTATTCCCATTTATTAAAATTACGAAGATATACTATCGGTACTTATACTTATAGTAATATAATAAGCTGAATGGCAGAAGCGGCATTTGTCAGGCAAACAGCGAATGAACGCGAGCGCGAAGTGTGTATGTGAGAGAGAAAACTCGAGAGTGCAGTGCTCTGTCTATTTTATACATTCCATTTATTTAATCCGATAAGAGCTTGCGCCGACTACTTCTATTTACAAAAAAAAAACATATACAAAATCCGGATTACGACCTTGTATATCATGTACTTGGCGGGATTTTTCATCAAACCGCGTACGAGGATTAATGTTGTGTATTTGCTTCGCTTTTATATCGATCAAGAATGCATTAATCACACCGATTTTATTGAGAATTGTTCCATTAAAGTGAATAATTTTTAATTAATTGGAAAATTTTCATTTCAATTTAATCTATCGTATATGAACATTCCTATATAGGTTTTATGCATAGATGGAGTTCATCAGGAGTTATCGGTTAGTGAAGTAAACTTGAGAATTCCCTAAGGTTACGCGCGCAACAGCGGTTTTAGCGGTGGAATATTGTTATTAAAGACATTAGTTTGTGAATTTCCCGTCGCGGTCAGAGTAATTTCCGGCGGCGGAAGCAGCCTCGATTACTTGTTACATAAACATGGATCAACAATACATACCTTGACCTCAGCTTCCACACGAAAACATTAGCAGTGCTAATACCGAAATCATGATAATATTTCTATAATTAGCTGAAATAATCCATTAGGTTTCTGGCTTTCTATAATATAAATTTCGCTTTTGATTTACTAAAAGCATTGATTAATCTTCTCTGTATTAGAGAAAGTCATACACTTTGCTACTGTGTCGACCAACAATGAAATTAAAAATCCAATCCTGATTTATCGCCAGATGCATCATCTTTTTGCTTCACGAATGCAATATCTGCGATGAGGAGAGCCCAGAAACAACAAGACACCCTGCTGCGATGAGTTTCGTAAATCTTTTCTTGGCGATATACCCATCTTGGTTGGCATCAACGCTCATTCTTCTAACTAGGGGGAAGAAAATGTGGAAATTCTTGCGAGGTCGATTGTGACACTGGACAGATGATTACCCTCCTAAATAACCTCAAGCAATGCCCCATGAAAAATAATGTATTTGACACAAATATTTTTCTTTCTATATATAAGTTCTAGGAGGAGCCTCGCGTAATCATCTCAGCTATTAAAAAAGCAATTTCATGTTTTATGAATCTTTATAAGATATACTGGGGACGACTTGACAATAAATTAAAATTGTGGCGAAAAAAACTGCTATTTATTTTCCCTGTTGAATTTAGGCGCTCTCCCAGCGGGAAGCACAGAGCGGAGGAGGTTGGTCCCGTGCAAAACGATTACCCTCTTAAATTACTCGAGATATTGCGGCTTCCCAGTGCTAACCCAATGGTTTCGCTGTAGAAACGTGCACCTCATAAAGCAACTTTTGCTCCGACTTAAAAAAAAAAATAGAAACCAATAGTCCGGAACCCCTACGACTTAACCCAATTCTTTCTTCGAGTTCAGTAATTTTTTTCATCCAATATTTTCACCCACTCGCATCTATTCTTTTTCGCCCACACCAAGCGGGTCGTATCAGGTGAATTTATTGGGAAAAGAAAGTGCACGAGGTACAGTTTACAATGCATGACAAAGTTAGAGTGAATTTTTTTGTTAATTGATCAATCGACTTGGGATAATTAAAGCAATTTTAACGACATCATCTAGTGATTGTAAGCTTTAGAAAGTGATGTGTTCCTTGAGAGTTAATGGGCATATACATGGACGCCCAAAAATTTCATTTTTTTCACTACGAATGCATCTCGACGAAGACGACGTTTCTTCTCATTTCCGTTGGTACATACGCTTCGCTATCTTTTTTTTCCACTCTATTTCCGTCTGGATTCTCGAGAGGCTTTCACACCGTCGTCGGTCGCCCGAGAGGAGAAGCTTAAGACGCGCGTCTTGCCGCTCCGCAAAAGATTTCTCCAAAGAGAAAATCCCTGGTATCGAATTCTTCTTGGCCGTCTACACGCGAGAACGAAAGTGGGTTGAGACAGACAATTGAATCGACCATTGAAAAGCGTTCAAACGAAAAGCCACGGCTGACGTCTTTCTGTTCATATCACTTAATTGGAATGTTCAATAGTATAATGGTTGTAAAAAGTTAAAAAAGGAATATTATTAAGATCTACTCTTGCTCGCGTAAAGTTGGTGTGTGCTTTCAAAATTTGCAACGTAATTGCTATAATTTTGAGCGATAAAACCCCGACGAGGCTTTATTGCCACGGAAAGTCGTTCTCAATGATGAAAGCTCCGTTGGCACTTCGTTATACAGACTGGCCTCGATTCGTCTCGTAATCCCGTGGGTTTCGATGGTAATAAGTCGTCGGGGTATGAAGGCCATGCTGGAATTCTATCGTAAAGTTTCAAAATTTTCCATTAATTGTATATCTTCCAGATATTGGAAGCCCGAAATCATTCAAATTTCGACCGACGATGTACAAAATATCGCATGGAAATAATTTTGAATTAAAAATTTTGCCTATTGGATAAACACTAGTAGTTTTCCTCGAGAAAAATGAATGAAAATTCACGTGAAAACAAGGTCATAATCATAATTTGACCTTGCACTCAAGCTGAAAATTAGTTACATTTTTCTTCGTAATTTTTTAATCGAAAACTTTCGTAAAGTGCAGAAACTTTTCTATAATAATGAAAACTTCATACTATTCTCATTTGAGCAAGTCAATTAGTATCACACATCGTAGAGACATGAACTTGAAGCCCTTTCTCTTGCGGTAAAGTAGAAAATTCCTTATATACGTGATCAGACTACTTGGCAATTTTTTCTTTTTACTACCTCCTTCACTTCTCATTATGTCGTTGTTCTTTTGTGCTTTCTCCACGGTTTAACCATTCTCTTTTTCTGGGCCGTCTCGTCTGTCTTTCTCTTTACGGCTTACAGGGGTGACGATTTTCCTCAAAGGACTTTCGCCTAAGCTGCTTCGCTGGGCTAAGGACGATAATGCAGTAAAAGTTGGCGTGGATTTATCTGGATTTTGAACCCACGGTGCACTATACTCCCGTGACTTTTCGTGCACATTGGATTTCATGCCGAGAGCCGCCGAAAGTCATCCCTTTCTAAACTTTTTACGGCTCTTGTCGTCCTGCGCCCTCTTTCACACAGTACTACAGCAGAGCATCGTTTATCCGTATGTCGGAACTGTATAAAAAAGGAAAGAAAAAATTCGCCAAGCGTAAAACGGGATTTATCAGCACTCACGGCGTGGTCATTCCCGCGAATTGGATGGAATCCCTAATCACACACATATACCACTTTCAGGCACACTCACTCACTTTTAATTATACACATTAATACTCATTCCTACTACTACTACTACTATTACTATAGTGCTTTAGCACTATATAGAGGTATGAGACGCACTTAAACGTGACCTCCTAGCAATCCACATGCCTTATTGTTGGTGAGAGGCCGTGGACAGACTTTGTATGCTGTATTCGTGCACTTGAATTACCATATTCTGCATATTTTGCGAGCGGTCACCCCATTCAATTAGCCAACAAACGGCTACAAAAAGCTCCCAAGGGCATAAACGTGGGAAATTTTTCATGCCTCGACACGTCGCAAAAAATAGTCATTATTCCCATTATTATTGTTATTTGTAACAGAATATGAGGGGAAAAAAAAAGAAAAATGACATTCAACTAGTGAAAAAGCCTACGAATTGCCCCGATTATTTGCAAACCATCTATCCCTTAGAGATTTGAATAAATCGAAAATGTCGATGGTACCTTGGAATCGAAGAGACTCCTCTTGGCAATGTATCCGTGCGCAAAAGCACGCGGCCAAGTCACGTATAAATCTATCACAGAATTAGATTTCCTTCCAGACTTCCGTTCGAGCGCTCTCTATCGAGACGATCGTGCCTCTCACAGGGCTCTACGACTGAATTTCCGGCTAGCACAGTTCTCACAATAATGATAGATTCCTCTTCTCATCCCATTTGTGTAATCGATTCGAATAATTAAATGCAGTGGATTTCATTCATCTATATACGGAAGAACTATTCTATTGACACAAAAGACAGATGTAAGTTCATATCATATCGTCCTGATATCCTTTCTCAATCAATCGGTCATACTTGACCCATAATCTGTGATGTGAACACAATTTCCCTCTGACCTCTGCCCATATACCATATACCTTGTGCTTTGATGAATTATTAACCATTGTGGCAAACGCTGATCGATCACATCCGGATACAGAGGCACACATTCCGTTGGCATACGTAATCAAGCTAGCTCTAGAAGCCCAATCTCCAGATGCTCCACCATATTAAATTAGTATATAATAGTGACTGACAATAATGAATGTTGGTGAAAGTTTTGATGAAATTGATCTCTCAGTTTCAAGATTGTCAGGCTGAAATGCTGTTGAACTTTGTAACACAATACGGTGAAGACTCGATAACGCAGTCAACGCGCAACCTCACCAGGGACTCTTGTATGCGCCTCGAGGGCTTAGTGAAAAGCTCAAGAACTCTTGCATACAGTCTCTCAAACTCCATGACGGATTACACGATTCCGGAGGAGCTACTGGCTTAGTCACTTTGTAATTTTGACAAGTGCTGTTTAATTTTAATTATCCACGCTCGTAAACATGATGAACGACATGCTTAAAAAAATGGGGGCATAGATACTTATACATAATTATCATTAGAGTACTGAGCTATAAAGTCCCTTTGAGCCTACAATGAAGATAATAAGACAAAGATCTAAATCTTCTTGATGCGGATAAACCTGATGATGCCATCGCTGTCCACTTTCATCAGAAGAGGGCGCGGAATCTCCACAGTAATTACATTCGTCCAGGAACGACATGATTGCATGTGCGCACGTCAACATTAGAGTCTACTACGCAGCGTCGCCTCACTCTTAACGCAATTATTGTCATGAAGCCACAGCGTGATTCGCGTTTGATTAAACCTGCGGAGCACTTGATAATTATGTTAAAAACGCGTAGACATGGCATATTTATAGTGGCATCAACATCCTCTTTATGTAATTAAATATTTTGTGAGAAAGATTGTTATATGATTGAAGTTAAAGTCGATGATTAAAGATGATTTACTTGGGTAATAGACGAGAAATTATTGTGCAATCGTACGATGTAAAGAAAAATAGAAGAAATTCTTGCGGTTGAATATAGGTTTCATTGGAAGTTCCCCTGAGACGCCGCATAATGCCTGCTCCAAGGAACTTTCCGCCTCAAGTGCGAACCCGTTGGTGTCGACAGTAGGGTTTCTCCTGAACCAATAACTTCTCCTTCGCTGTGCTCACACTTTCGTTATCTTTATATCCAACAATTCGTTGCGCAATACATACAGTAGTAGTACATGTACGCGGGTACACCCGCGATGAAATTCAATTTGAATACTGACGCTCATATTCGCACGAGTGACGACCTACTCCGTAAGTCGACGATACGATATTACCGGGTAATATAATTCAGGAACTAGAACACGAGGATGAGCACACAACCTTATTTTCGTTACTCTCCTTCCTCTTCTTTCTTATAGTTATATATTTTCCATATATAAGACAAGTAAAGTAGGATTCCTTGTGAAGTCGAGAAAAGACATTGGACATGAATTTGAAAACTATCTGTCTGCATTCTTCGACAACGAATGATCGCACTGAAATCTTCATAGTGAGCCTATTAGCAATAAAAGAAAGGAGACTACGGGAAAAACAATAAAAGTCCCTGTGAAAGAGTTATAGTGCGACGAGCTTGCGCGCGCTTTTATCCTCGATGCTAAAAAGTCTCTAACATTGCCAAGTAAAACTTGCCTAATATTTTATTCATGGGCAAACTTGTGTCATAAAGACATCTCAGGTCCACACGCTTCTATATATACACGAGTGCAGCAATTCTCTGTTTGCTAGACTTCACCAACAAAGCACATGCCAAGGCCACTTTAAATGGAACCGTTTTCCTCCATTGAATTGAATAAAATGCATTTGGAATAAAAAAAAAGCATGATAAAAGAAACCCCAGTGACAGAGAGTAAGATTATCAGAGGGAAAGAAATGGGATCGCGTGTGACCTCATTAATAGTCCATCAGAGTCCATTTGGATCAGTTGTTGGGGTCGCTCTTTGTGTCATTATTTAGTGTCGGAAATGAGCCTCAAAAATTTCCATCTAATAAATCACCATCAACAACACAATGAATCATGCGAGAACATATTTCTATTTATTCTCACTATATGTCTGTCTATATATTATCACACTGTGTGTATATAGATTAGATTTTTCGACAAGGAAGCATGTTTATATATCATGCTCCATCGTGGTTTCCTATTCTGCTTCTGACAATGCACTATCTGGGTAAAGTATTCACCTATATGTACAATATTGCCGGGAGAGGTGTAGTAAATTTCAAGTGCACTTTAATACGTGAGCAACAGGGTCTAGCGTCTGCGACCGGCTCGTAAATCGCAATTAATTTAATGTGGCTTGCATGTTGGTAAAGTAACTATATAGAGTCGCGTTGTGGTGATGAGTCTCACGGGTGACGCAGGCAGCTTCCTGTTCGCTTGTCATCTAGCTGAAAATGCTGAAGACGAGAAAATGAAGAGGAAGAGTGTATATTTACTGCATCAATAGACACGACCGTGAATAAAAAAAAATAATAAAAAAAATATAGCAGCAGAATACAGAAGTCGTTGCTAAATTAAATTGGCCGAGAGACGCGACAACGTGCGGGGAATTTTCAGCAGAGAAAGCATCAACGACAGCCGGCTGCAGAAGAAGAGGAAAAATCGTTAATCGAACACACTGATGCTCAAGTACTACGACAAACAGGAGAAACGAAAATGGGTGCTGGTGAGGGAATATATGAGCATCTCTTTCTCTCTCTTTCTCTGCGATGGTAAGAAATAAAACCAGAGAAAAAGCGAGGAAAATGGATGCTGCGCGATCGATTAATCGCACGCCGCGCGTTTACAACTCCGCCACCGCACTGTATAGAGGAGCGAAGCAAGAACGCAATTACAATTAGCCTGTCTCTCTATATAGCTTTGTTGGCAATTATTTTGCGAGTCTGGGAAGAGAAAGAAACGACGAAAGATTAATAAAATTGTTCTTTTTGTTTCGTTTCTTTCTTTTTGGTACAAATTTCGTTAAGCCGCAAAGCTTTTCAATCTCCATCGAGACCAATAATTACTTTCGTATCTAATCACTTTAAATAATTAAACAAATTTATGTGCCGCAGAGTTGCCAACGTAAAGAGAGACATTATTATTTCAATAAAACTGTCACCGACAGTAATGTCCGAGTTTAAGATATACGTGATATCCATTAACACGATAAATTGACGTCCCCTCCACCTCCTGCTTCTCTGTTGCATTGACACCAGGACACTCTGTTCAGGCTCGTATTCAATTGAACGAAACCAATTGCAATTTGATCAGTTGCACGCATTAAAACACGTATAGGAAACTCATGACCACCGATGACCGATAGATTTTCATTTGTGCGCCCGATTGCAAAGTAATTTACACTTGCCTCTCTCACTCTCGTTGCTCTGATGGCAGCGACAATTTAATAACTCTCCTCTTCGAAGCACATAAAATACAGTGCGTCTAATAATTTCATCGATCGATGATGCAGCAATAGTAATTAAAAGTCAACGAAAGTTTGGCCATTTATGAAATACAAAATTAATAATATGAAGTCAAATAATAATTTTCTCATGCTCTAATGATATTGCTGTTTAATACAATCTCACTGGCATTACATAGAGTTTCCAATTAACGCTCGTAATAATCGACACGACCGCTGAGAACTCCTCACCATGCGTATATCTATATGTAAGTATATGTATATGTTTAGTTCGAGGATATAATCAAATGAGTTCTTGCTGTGCGCACACAGGTTGGGGCAATACGCGTATCGGATTGTCCACAAAATCTGATTTGCATAAAATTACCCGAGAAGCGGGACGTTATCGAATTAATGGGCAATTCACACCTATTCGCCGCTAGCAACTCTACGTCGGCGATTTACGAGATCCAATCCACGACTGTATACCCTTTCCATCTTCTCTGTGCTCTTTCCCTTGTTACCAGGGATTTCCAGCTCTCTCTCTCTTTTATTCCAAGTATATCTTCTCGAAAAGTGTTCGCACGGGACAAAAAGATCATCGGATTAAAGGGCTCTTCGGCTTGACACTCTGGAAAATCTCTGCGATCTTTATTCGTCGTCCGCAGTGTGTAAAGGTTCTCATTGTCAACAAGAAACAATTTTTTAAATTACTCTTTAAATTATTGTATAAAGTAAATATTAAAACAACCGCAATGACATGTTTCATATGGTCATTTTAAAGGTTGTAATGTCTTTTATGTGTTCATAAAGAATTTTTTTTCATCGTTAAAAAAATCATGTTGTCCATTGAATTCTTTTTTTTAATCTAAATTAAGGAAATAGACAAAAACTGAGACAATTAATGTTAAATTGCTCGACGCGAAGCAGTTAACCAATTAAATCCTTCTCATCGATAAGATTCTTTTACTTATCTCCCCTATTCTTCAAGAGCAATAAGGATCTAGCCTGGGGGTACGTTAAATCCCTTTTGCTTCTCCACTGAGAATCGTTCAAAGCTTTCTATTCCCTCTCTCCTCCTCTCTGTACCCTCGTATACCTTACGACCATAATGTACTCTCTCCACTTGCGCTGTGGGGTAGTTTTCCAGACTCACCCAGTAGTCCTTGAACGCGAGTTACAGCACCTTTATTGGCGCCAATAAAATTTTCTCAGGTGGCTCTCCGGGATACACGGTATCGTTCGAGGCGTGTCTTCAGATTTATCGGGGTGGAGAGTTATACAGGGTCGATAAAAGTTGCGCCTCATGACTCCATGACCTATAGGAATATCGCGGTAAGAAACTGCATTATATTTTGATTTTATTTATTTCGTTTTCATTGATAAAAAAAAAGCGTCGCATCTGCCACAGGACAGTCCTCAAGGCGCCCCTAGAGAACTATATATACGTCCCATCATCCCTCTTCCCGCACACTCACTTTACATTCATCCCGCACGACTACCTCTGCCGTATACGCCCTTTCCATTTAGAAACTCGACGCTCACACTCTCTCTCGCGGAAGCTCTTGCGGTCTGCGTAAGGTCGCCTACTATATACTTCTCGATAACTCATAATATACCTCGAGAATCGATAAAACTTCGTAGTTAAACTTTACACGAGATTGCATATATAGAAAAAAAAACTTTATTGTTGGTATATAATACATATTTTATTAAGCCAATACATTTTTTTATTGCGATTTAATTCAGCACGGTTGGAGGGACCATCATTATATTGGCATAAAAAATTTATTTTATTTTATTTGCCCAATGCCAAGATGGTATTGAAGAGGCTCTTTGGCTCGATGCCCACTGGGCAACTGATCTGTGGAATGGAGAATCGCTGAATCCGGCTTTCCCGATTTGGCTCTCGATATTACTTTATCGCTGTAAAGCCTCTGGAATGATGTGCACTTAGGATTCACTCGAATATTACGAGTGCATCAGTCGGGAGCATCAGTCAATTGCATTGAAGTTATTGTCTAAAGCATACTTAAATATATCTGTCGTTAAGCGGCAAAAGGAGATAAGTATAAAAAAATTATCAAAAATTTTCCGCATTTTCATTTTTCCAAATATCTCGAAAACCTTGAGAGATATGATAAAATCTGATGAGATCTTTTTTGTAGGAAATTAAATTCTCTACAAAAAAGAATCTATGCATTTTTCTCGTATCTCGCATAGTTTTCGTGCTATAATCAATTTTGTGAAAGAATTCAATGAAACTATTTTATCAACTTATCTTCTTTTACCGCTTAACGACATCAGATATGTAATATGTATGTATGTATGTATATGGACTCTGTCTCGACATGTTACTGTATCAAAACATCGTCGAAGTTTTGATGGAAAAATCGTTCGGCTCGAAGGGAAATTCCCTTGAGGTTCGACAGAGGGAATAGTGCGTCGATTGATCGACCCTCGTCGAGCGTAGGAGGTAACTAATTTAATTTTATTAACATCAGAGCCTCGGTCGTTCGCTGATGATAAGGCATCATTTTACGTGAGAGTGATTCACTCAATAATAGGGGTTGTTATATACAATATAAAATTTCAAAGATAAAATATCAGAAGATTCGTCGATCATCCTTTTTTTATTTTCATAAATTTTTCAACTGATACAATACCTACTGCAGCTTTTTTAAAATCAAAAAAGTCAAAGACTATGTAAAAGCAATAATCGGTTTCTTTTTTTCTGTTCACGTCCAAATGGAAATTTATGATGGAATATAAATCACCACCACGAATATCATGAATGGTATTTTATGAACTCGGAAGAGTCGATCGCTATCGCAGGACATCGATATTTTTCCACATTTATCTTCTCTCGCTACCTTCGCCTCTAAAAAATATAGAAGCGATGAGAAATCGTGTGTAATCGAGGATTATATACATATATATATACATACATCCAGAAAGAACATGTCGACAGAATCGTAAATCTTACCTCTTTGGTTTCATCCTCTCTGCGCAAAGATAGCGCACAAACGATGAGACCAACGACAAGAGCAAGCACAAACAGAGGATATACAAACCCCGGGGCTTGTGCGCAAATGGGACAAACTAAGCTCCGGGGCTAGTCCGCGTGGTATTTCACGGGAAATCGGCTTGTGAGGTGCTTCAGTCCGGGCAACAAAATATAGGGATCTATCTGAATTTCATGGCTATGAGAGTAAAAAAATAAAAAAAAAAATAGCAATAACAAAATACAAAGTGGAAAAATTCACTAACGAAACTTTTTTTTCCATTCTCACTTGTATAATACAGAGATCCGATTATTTCCGATGGCATATCGTGTGCTCAATGCTATATGCAAGTGTACTTTCCGCATCACCGGACACGAGTGGTCCCTTGCCGCATCATTTACTCTGAGTATTGTAATTTTACCGGCTCGATCACGTTTCACTTATATCCAGTTATTATTATCGTTTATTCAAGAATACTCACGGGATTTGATTGGAGTCATTAGCAAATTGACTGCAGTGATGGGCTTTCGCATGAGAGATACGTGGGATTTGTACTTTGACAGACATTCCCCACAATAGAATAGCTCAATTAGAAGCATGAGCGTAGATCCTCCTGTCATTGTCGTCGCGCGTTCGCAAGCGCGATAGATTGATCGCAAGCACGAACAGGTAGATTTAGTTCGTTACACGGTAATAAATAGGCACAGAGCGCGACGTGTTCACGTCCCGAGTCGAATCTACCGCGTTCGTGTGAATAGCTACTAACTAGAAAATTAGCAGCACTTGTATATTATGCCACGCTTGCGCGCGTCTCATTCAACCTTAAAAAGAAATTAACCCTACGTCTGCATTACAAAAAAAAATTCGCGTGATGACAATTAATAATTTTAACGTGTGTTTTAATTTTTCCATCTTAAAAAACTCCAAGAGAAGCTCTGTAGTGTGCACGAAGTGATTAATGGTTGGGTACGATGTGAATTTTCCTCGCAATTAAAACGCTGAAAGTGCAATCAGTACTGGAGGGTACGTGGTTAATTGTAAGATGGAACGAGAGTAAGAGAAAAATAATAAAAAAAACAGGTGGCAGGGCCTTTTGCTGGCCGGGCTTCGTCGTTGCACGGTATAAATTGAATCGACCAGAGACGAGGTCACGAGTCGATGGCGTTCTCTCCTCTTAAGCGCACCAGCGAGTCTGTCCTACATATCTAGCCATAGATATATAGAGCACAACCAGTGGGCCATATATACACATGCTTTTCGATTGTGTATATGCGTACACAGAGAAACGCGATGTATCGTCATCGATTCCTAGCACGCTTTGATCCTCTCGGGCTATTGAATTTCACATTGAGACACCTATGGCTTTGATGTCCAAAGCGCGGTTATCTTGGAGTTTCACATAGTATATCTATATATATATACAGTATGAGGGAATTTCCTCCTGCGTCCATTAGTTTAGACTCTACCCTGATGCTATATGTATATGTTCCTACACATTTTACATCAACGAGGCAATCCAACTTTGGTCAGGGATCTAATGGCTCGTGTATATCACGACCCGATGATCAGTTTTGTCTAGCTGAGACCATTCTGCCAGCCACTGTGCAGCACATAGCACCGTGTATGTGTGGAATCATGGTATACATACATATACAGTAACATGACGTGGGTGGACTGGAAGGGATGTTTGTGTCTGTTACGACGGATATCGTGGTCATAGTTAAGCAACGGGGAACCCAACCACCAGGTCCGAGAGTCGGGTGTGGATCGAGGAGGATGGACAATGCCTGGCACAAACATAACTCGCATAGCATTGTGCAATTTCGACCCACTTACAGGACCGCCAAGTTGAGATTCACCAGCTCCAGTGGGCCAAGATCCTGCTGCGTCCGCTATTCTCTGCATCAGCTAGCGTCTTCGTTGGAGCAACTGGAGAAGCCTCGTATGGCTATTGGTATTTTGCAAGAGCCTATCAGGTTTGATCCGTGCAGCTAGCTCTTTACTGTAATTAAACTCTCTATTACGTACTAAATCGCTGGAATTCTCCAGGCCAAGTCAATTGCATTATCGTCCACGATTTTATTTTTTAACTCGCGTATTTTTATTTTTTGGAAGTAGTCACTCCCGATTTACCGGATTGTTTCGAGTGCAGCACGGCTCAGTGGGCGCAATCGCACTTGAGCGTATGTCGGACGATATAAAATCACAGAGTTTACAATGTCCAGTATAATTGCCGCGATAAATCGAATAATCTCTGGATTTTGAATTTATATCTCTGTCGTGCATTTTACCCCACGTGCATCGCTCGCACAAAACGCTGTAATTGTCAATTCTAGTGAGCCTTTGATCTCCATTCAACTATATATGTATATATATACATGTATACAGGGTCATAAAAGCAGGGATAGAGTTTTATGAATATGGTGTGAAATGAGGTAATTAAATGCACGAAATTAAATCAAAAGATATTGTTCTAGAGAGTATATAGATCGCAATCCTTTTATCCAGTCGCTGATGGTGATAGTAGGAAGAAAAAGAGAGGTCGAGCAAGAGAAATTGCTTGGAGACGCAGGCGAAGATTAATGGCTGGTCTTGGTTGACAGGAGCGACGATTAGAAGGCAATTAGATTCCTTTAGCAAGTGACCGCGCTTTACTACTGTCGCAAGAGTGAGAGATATCCCTCAGTGACAGAACTAGGAGCAAATGGCTCGTTGACCGAGACCGTAATTATCATCCTTCTGAATTTGGATGACGCTCAACTTGGCGAAGGGATTGAGGTCGTCTCCAGCCGTGCTATCATGATCGATGCTCCAGCGCCAACACTTGACTAACCTTTCAAGATTGTTGGATTATTCAAGGAAAGTTTGACGGATAAAGACTGAAAGTCTGCCTCGAGAGAGTTATGCGAATAAGAATTTTAACCCCCGCAAGCGCGGGCAACGTCATTCTTGTGCGAAAGTTTTATTTCTCGTATATGTAGGTATACAAAAGCTGTCGTTTCCCTGACGAATGACCTAATCGATTCATTCTCGGATCGGTGTCACATGCCACGCGTATATATATAAAACCTTTTTTTTTCTTTTTTATATTCTGGAGAAACAAATGTCGTCGCTTTGGCAAGGTTCCCGATGTATTCTGCCAAGTTGATCCCATACCGAGGAGCAAGCACTGCTGGGGAGGACAGAGTGGAAGACGACCCGACCCTCAAGGATCGTCGTCGTATGTATTCGACAGAGAGAGAAAGAACGGAAGAGTAAGTGTTGAAATAAAAAGAAAATCTTGCACGCGGAGGTTGACGTGCGCCGAGATAAGAGTTCTCACTGAGAAAAATATTAGTTGTCGCAAACAAGATGCAAGAAGTATACTTATATTACTGTAACCTATAACCTGGCACCCAATGATGTCTATCAATCTTTGGGACAATGTTCTTGAAACAAATTTCACGCCTTATCCGACACGATAAATAATTGTTTTCCATACAATGTAAGCATAAAGCGACTTTTGCGAGCGAAAAGAAAAAGAAGTAATGGAATATAGGAAGAATATATTGTAGAGCATGGATTCTCCAAAGTAAGATCAATGGAAATCGATTCCACTTTTTCCTGTGGACTTGCAAAAGCTAGGGCGTTACAGTCGTGCCTTTGCATCGGAAGCGATATCCCATGTGAGATCACACAACTCGAGGTAATCGGATTTTGATCCTGGGTTGGAAGCTCACTTGATTCCTTTCTCATAGGACCAAGAAAATCCACGAGAAAGACGACGCGTTACGTCTGCAGAGGGTTTACATTTTCAAATCATTATCATCGCCATTCAAATCCATCCTCGAGCTCTTATTCTGAGCTTGTGGCGGCAAATAAACTGTATAGATCCTCGTTGGTATAACTTTGAAGCTGGAAATCTCGATCCTTCGTGTTTCATTTTTCCGCGAGAGTTGAAAGCTGCTCTTAGTCGTAATTCAGTGACACTCAATGAACTCGCCTGGGTAACTTGTAAAGTTCAAGATACATCGAGAGCGGGAAACCGTGAACAGTTGCAGGCTTGTTCTTCACTCGACCAAGTTTGGTTCAAAGTTAAACTTGCCTCTGGTAGTACTGTCAAGTATAAGGTATGGAATCGACCGTATACATCAGCATAGAGGTAATGTAAATCAACGATACCATGAATACCTACTTAATGTCATCACCAAATTTTTTTCTTCTTTTCCAGATCGTTGTAGACACTGCCGTTGAACGTTCAAGCTCGACGTATATAGCAATTCACGATTGAAATCCGGACGGAGGCACCTTGGTCGTTTATCTCGCGATAGTGAAAACGCCGTACGTTGCAAAAGCGCCAGCTGTGGCTTCGCGAGATTGAACACGCGTTCATGGGCCAGATGTATATATACTTTTTCTCACCGAAGTGGGTATATAGGTACATGCCCTCATCTTCCACCAATATACACTGCTATGCTAGTGCAGGAATATAAGTGTACACAGACATTTTGGTGGAAGGAAGAGTATATTCACGACCACTCAGGAAACGAGAAGCAATTACAGACTCTGTATACTGGTCACTTGAGTTTCTCCCTCGAGCTCGTAGGAAAATAATTATCTACTTGCCGGCGGCGTTACCGGTAACTGCATGTAATTTAGGGACGTCTGGTGCCCGTAAAAGTACCTCCAGCTTCGACCCCACCAGGGACATGTTTCTCTTCCACCAGGGAAAATTCTTTTTAGACGTTCATTAGAACGGAAACTATTGGATTTGAGATGGGAATGAGGTAGGTATATATGTTATAGTGCATTGTGATGTCGAAAAGCGATAATCGTGATGTGCCACGGGAAAATGCACTGCGATGCTGTCGCCAAGCTTATTCACCCGCAAACACAACGTTTCATTCGATTATTCATAGTAGTGGAAGCTACTTCCTTCGTGTCGCCACAATGGGATCCCTAGACGCTTAATCGCCTTAACGGGGTGGGTATATAGTATACCTACGAAATACTGAGGATGCAAATTTAAATTTGCATGTAGGTCTCTGTGTTCTATCTAACGTTCTAGAGTAGGTGTTTCTCTATCGTTCATGTTCGCAAAGTCTATTGACAACTGGAAATCCTACTGGGAGATTGCAAATGCACCAGTTTAAAACGATCAACTGAGTGTGTGTGTGTCTCGACCATACATATGTTAAATATCTAACAATTAAACTTCTATTATGTCATTTATATTATCCAAAAGATAAATAAAGGTTACGACATCTTATTTTACATGGAGAATTTGCTTTCTGCTTGTTATCATTTTGTATGGTTGCCTGCGGAAATGCAAGAGCAAGCAATGAGGCGTGATAAGCGAAGAATTGGAGAGTAAAAGGCGAGACCGTTGTTATTCACAGAACGACGAAGAGTCATGTTGCATTTTCTCCGAGAGTCATGTTGCAAGGAAGTGACCTAAATTCACGAGCGTCATTTCAGTAAACGAGAATCGAGATATATGCCGAATGTGCTACTTAGGTTTCTTCGTGCAAAAGACATAGACAACAGTGTATAATACTACAAATGAATACATTTCGAATTTCCCATCATAAATATATACTATAAACATTTTCTTTTGTCCAGAGAAACAGTATACATTGTTGAAAATTTTTTTTTATTGTTTCCTATGTGTATTTATTCGCCATTGTTTTTCAGCTTGATGAGCGTGGTATATAGAACCCGGTTAAAAAACAAATGGAATAAAAAAAATAAAGAAGGAATTGGTCCCTCCACAGGGATCCAAGTGCTCTTCATTAATGTCGAAATAATTCTCCAACAATATTCTGGTCGCGGGCAAAACCTATTGAGAATTGTGAAGAATTGTGGAATAAAAACGAACGGAAGGTATTCCCGAGGATATGTCCTTTTGTTTGAACTGAACAACAGCAGCAGAGTTTATCCAGACCCAAATACAACATTTGCATCCACATTGAAAAAACAAATGGACCACGTGACGATTCAAGACAAGATGAAATTAGTTCGGATGGACTGAATTCGAGGGGGGGCGAGGGTTTTTCGATGGTGACGTGCTTCGAATACTGTGCGGCTATTATAACGAGATGGGCGGAAAACAAACCGACTGAAGAGTCCTCTCGAGGAATCGTGTCGAATGTATATGCAAAACCCTAGAGAAAAATTAAATTTATTCTCGCTTCAAGAGCGTAGGAAACGAGTGGTTTTAATTTTTTTACTTCGCGAGTTTTATCACAAAAGAACACCATTGATTATTGACAGACAATGCTGCTGATTGAACTACACTTGTGAAGAAAAATAAATATTAAAAATAAAATGGAAAATCCTGATAACATCAATATTTAAATAAAAATATCTTGTTCAAAGTTTTGTGTACTCGCACAAGTGGATTACAGTTCACCTGTTAGTCTTTTCTACATCAAACCGATATAACCTTTCGTTTGATGCATTGCGCGCGAGTGCACGAGGTAATCCGTACGGAATAAGATATAGAGTAACACGGATAGAAACTGATGAACGACACTAAATACATCGATCCAAAATGTGTACAGACTAGGTATGTATGATCCAAGTGAGAGATAGAGTCCGGGCAAGCGTTAATACTCGTAACCTAACCATGCAGCCCCTCTCTCTCTCTCTATCTATCTATCTATGGGCAATGTCGATTCGTCACTCGTTACTGAAACCAGTCGCATTGAATATTCCGTATCGAAAACCAAGCTCGCATCCGCTCGACCAACCAACTGTCCTGGGTGTTGAGCCTCATCCCCATTTCTCTATCGCCCCTCTTGCGCCACTACTTGATATGCAAACGCCTGGCAGTTTCCGATTAATCGAACAGCTCTATATTAATCTGCATAAGTGTTCTCGATTGAGGATTTCTGGATCTGACGGTCGAGAGACTTTCAGCTATATCTATATAGGTTTTGCAAAATATATAGATGATGCTAGTCCCCCTCTGTATGATGCTAGTGGCCATTGGCTTCCTGACTGAATTATCGTGTGGATCCTTCTGACTTCGTTATGCAACTCCCCATCCGGCTTGCATCTGTGTCAATACTGCCAGAGTTTCCGATTAATCGAATCGTTATTCGTATCTCGGACGTATAGTTATACATCTATATATACATATAAAATTACTTCGTATTTTAGAGTCAAGCACAGTTCAGTACAGATATCTTCACATAAATCAGACGACGGGGAATCAAAATAAATTTTCACGTGAACGAAAAAGATTGAGAGATGTGCTCTATAGCGCTGATCGAATTCGAGAGCCGAATACCAAAACAGCTGGCGCGCGCGATACACACCTGAAATGTTTTATTTTCTCATTTGAAATCACAAAAGGATATACATATATCAACAGATGTGAATATGCGACACGCTAGACATTCACGTTGGCCAAGGCATCACGTAAATTTTGATAGGATTATATAGGCACATATCGTATAGTAGATTGGTTGAACGTGATAACGATACGCAATCACGTATGCCAGGGTGCAGGGGACATTGTAATTAGGCGATGTCCCTCGATGCCAATCCCCCGACTCATACTACTGTAAAATTATTCCCTCGATGTATTATATATTATCCATGTATAACCTACTATGTCGAATATCAAAATTCACAAAATATATTCAACGAATAAACTCGTTACTTTTAGGGAAATAAAAATCTCGTTAAAGTCGTCAAGACGAGTGCTAAAAACACTCAACTGCATTCAACAAGTCGACACCTGAGAGTGCACACGAGAGAAGCTTTCGTCATAGAGAGCGCGCGAAAGTCAAGTGCCACCGAAAGGAGAATCGCCGAGACGATTTGGAGTGCGTCGACGCGGCTTCCTTCTCACCTGCATACTTACAATGTGTATGTGTGGATGTATACGGTGTATGAAGAAAGGTGCCTATTCGCGCAGAGAAACGGTGAAGAGAGATAACTCGCTTTGGTGCCTTCGCGTCAAACATTGTGAGTATTCTCTGTATGCACTTTTCATGTTCTAATCTTTTCGCCCTGAATAAACTGCATAATAGTATCGCAAAACTCGCCACATGACTGCTCCATTCCTTTGCATTATGTTGCAGTGCATTGAATAAAAAAAAAGGTTTAACGTCGTAAAGGCAACCAACCGCAAATTGTGGGAGAAATACGGATGTAGAATGTGTAGAGGCTGAAACACAAATTTGGATTCTGATACTGATGCTCCAGACAGTGACACTATCGAGCACGTGCCGCAATTCAGTCTAATTGGGGATGCCTGTTACGCGAGAAACGAACGTGTTTCGTTCTAGTGCAAAAGAGAGGTACGTCATGCGCGACGAGTGGTAAAAGCCTCTTTTTTTACGCAATTCCGAGAGTATAGTTGTGTTAAAAATGACGGATAGATCTCGACATCGATTCTCAAGAAATATCTCAATTTAGTGTATATAGAAATGAGGGCTATGTAAAGAAAAAAAAATTAAGCTGAGAACTTAGCTTTCACCCTTTATTTACTTTTACTGTATACGCCTACGAATAAACTTGGGGAATAATTTGGACCTGGAGAAAACTTTTCCTTGCCATACAAAATCTTGAGAACTCACGGAAAATGGAATCTTAAGCGCTTGAGAATTCTCGAGATCTCAAGATGGGGAAAGGTTTGTATTTTCAATTTTCAAGTTTTCCTTACGGAGGAAAACAGTGCGTTCAGGTTGACATGAAAATGAAGTGGTAAGTATCCAATGAACAAAATATCATAAGATTTTTTTTTTGTAATTTACTTTTATTGCAATAATTTAAAGTGGAAATCTGCATTGACTAATAGATGACTTTTAATATAAATTGCAGTGACGAGAGCAGAGTCAGAAGCACTCAAAGAGGTTGAAGGCTGTTGAACTGGTGATGTGAAGACGAGAGAAATTGGTTCGAAGTCGCCCGAGGGAGCGAGCTTGCGGGAATCACTGCAGAGTAGTATGATATCTTCACTAACAAGCGTGCAATCAGTACGACCTGTCAAGAAGTTACAGCATAAGATATCCAACTAATTACCGCTGTCTTTAACCTTGCAAAGTTTAACTTTATCACATACTCTGAATTGTTATTTATATGATATGATATGGAATATCGATCAGTAAAAGCAATAATGGAAAGTGTGAGATGACGAGAATAACAAAAAAAAGCATGAACCTTTAGACGAAATGACGCGGGTCAACGAGTGTGGGATGGATATTCGTCGTTGTCACGCTTCACCGCCCTGCTATTTTATGTGCCAGCGAGCTTTTCCGAGCGTTCTATAACATATCGAACGCCATACCTCCGTTCGTATAGTTGTCTATCGAACGCGAAATATCCTCACATGCTGCTGTAGATATCATTCTGGTAAAACAATTTTCATTGGTGTGCAAAACCTCGTTGTCAATGGATAAACAAAACCTGATTGATGGTTTTTTCTCTTTCGCTTCCTGCACCGATAACCGCGTCCACCATCGCACAAAATCGTTGTATACATATATAGAAGACATAGACATAGATATGTATATATATACCGGCGACTGTTATCTCAAAATCCTCCTGGGAGCTGTGTCTTTAAGAGAAAAACGACGGTGAGCACGGCGGATCAGCGTTCACTTCTCGTTCGTTTTTCTTCAAAAACTTTGAGAAGGAGACCCACGAGATCGAGCGTCACGCCTTCACCGTCTTTTCGCCAACATATCAAGAGTGCAGTAGTCGTGATATCATAGAGATTCTAACTTTACTGGTCGGCGATCGTAAAAATGGTCGATTAACTGGTGCTTTCGTTTTAGCGACTGTTTCAGAATTTTCGTTGACTTACTCATTCTCATGTTCCTCTTTATCCTTTTCCCCCTATAATATATAAGTCCTCATACTGCGGTGCCGTTTGTCTCGTGACGTAACTTTACGATATATATCCGTCTGGCATGGCAATTCCGCGTGTTTACGGACTCTAAGATATTTTAGCCCGCTCGGGAATGAGGGCGTGCCACTTCAACCCTCTGTATGCTGGCTCGCTAGCTTGCTTTTCATTTCTTCACCCTCACCCTTCATGTACATATACGCCAGCTACAAATAAAGCTCCCTTATCTCCGAAAAACTTTTCTTTCGCAGTGTGCGGCTTCTCTCCTTTCCCAGCCTAAATTCAATTGGCTGCGAGACATTGTTGGAAGATACACATAAAGCTTGAACGAAAAAATATATCCTTTTATCAGTGCCAGATTACATCGCGACTGTGTTTGCGAAATGACACCTATTTAGCATTTTACTGTGAAGAGGGTTGACAAGGAGACATTGGGAAATTTGTTAAAATTTCTGAGCTATAAATAAAAGTTTTATACCATTTATCGAAGTGAGATAAGAGAATTTCATTCGCTAAACATGTAAAACATAATTTCATATCTGAAAAATACGATTATTGTAATATGAATCAAGCGATACAAGATTGCGGTACAACGGTGAGTGGAAAAGTTCGTATACGAAGTCGTAGCACTCTGTCCCTCCTGGATACTCTGGTGTACTTTCGCACTACCGATAATCTCACGAAACTTTTGAATTGAATTTCACTCGATATTAACTTCGCCGGTGGCTTTCAACCTTCGCGTACCAGTCTCAAAGTCCATCAATCCTGGTTACTTGAATTACGCTCAAGCCACTTTATCTTTTATGGTTATACAGCATTTATTAGCGTTGTATAGAGGCAGCATTTATAGCAGTCAAACCAAGCATATAAAGTATGTACACAGGAACAATAATTAATTTGTCTAATTTGTCGCAATAATGAATGTAAAATAACTTATACAAAGCATGAATCATTGTAATGAGGACTGAGTGTACTTGTTTCTTTCTGCATTTATGGAGACGGAAAATTGTTTTAATGACAGCATAAATAAACGACGTTTCTTTGTAGATGCGTTCAGAATATTTTAATTAACATCATTAAAAATGTCGACTATTTGTCACTAGAAGTAGTCCACAATACAAAGACAAAGTGGAGAGAAATAAAATGAAATTGTTTGATATTCACTATTTCATGTACAATAACCAATGAACTAATTAAATTCAAAATAAATATCCTCGAAAAAAAAAAATTAATTCACACTGTGTAAAAGAGATCACACTTCCTATTCATTTTATTCTCCACGGAGTTGGAGTAATTAATTCTCTCTCTGGGATATAGAGTTCCGCTCTTGTCTGACTGCACAAAGACTCTATCCACTTAGCCGGATACTCTTCCGTACACGTGAATTTCCCTCTTCACTAGGAGAGTGCATAGAACGATAAGACTAGAGTTTCAAAATGCACGAGTGCATTCTCCATCATTCCAATGCAACGGTAAATACTCCTTCGAGATGGAAAATAACATACACAATCGTAAAGCTTAGACAATCGAGAAACGTCCTAACACGATTGTCATGTGTAGTTCAGGATCTTGGACAGCTCGTTTGAATTTCTTGAAGCAAGAAAGGGATTCTCTCAAAGCAGAGCTTATTCTCTGGCCGGAAATTGAAGACCTTGATTTGCTTGAAGTTCCTATTTTGTGAAGAAGCATGTCGACTTTTCTCTCTGTATATTTATAAATTCCTCAACCCTATCCGATGCATCACAAGACAAGACAATCTTCAGCGTGCTTTCCGTATATAACCAAGTTGACAAAAGGATTCTGTTGAATTTCTTCAAAAGAACCTGACACCACGACAAAGATAAGTGACATTAGGGCGGTCACGCGAGACCGTTGCAACGAGGGAAGTTCTTGCACACATCCGGACAGGACGTGGACGGTGGCACCGCGATGCTGGCTCATTAATTGAAGGAACGAACGTGCCACGTCGTACCGACGTCCAAGTTAGCCCGGGATGTGTGAGACGACCGCAGGAAATTCAGTCACGTCAGAAACGAGTTCATGCGAAGTGTCATCGTCCTTTACCCGGAATTAAACGACATTGGAATTTGAAACTTTGTACCAAGGGTAAGGAAGACATTCGAGAATTTACCGAATAAGAGGTTACATTGTTCTTGTATTCACCATTATTTTCAGGGGCTTAAAGCAAACTAGGATATATATGTATAGCTCAGGACATTTATAACCCGACGATAGCGCATTAGTGTCGCCATTTAGGGGTGCTTCATCCTCTATCGCAGCTTTGCAGGAGTCCCGATGGAGCATTTAGTCGAAATGCTGTGTCCTAGATCAATTCTAATTATTTTCATAATTTACGAGAAACTGGATTTCGTGTGACGACAATGAAGATGTGATGCTCTTGAAACGGATTAATCAATAAAAACAGCTATAACACGGAAGTGGTTCAATGGCAATCGATCCCCGCGAGTTTCTATTGCGTTAACACTTTAGGTTATATGAAAGGGAAATCTCTTTGATTCTATCAGAGAACCTCTCTATCAACAGGTGTACTCACCGACGGGAGTGGTCGATCAGGTTATATAGGCTCTGCGTGCCAGATTTGAATACTCAGATTTGCCCCGGATGAATATAGGGAGTGCCAGAGTTTTTAAATCCCTTGGGGCAATATAACCTGCAGTCTCTCCACACTAAGACCTAAATCAATCGAATCTTGACTTCCCATTGTGCTCATTCGAAATCACTGGGCTGACCCTTGCGAAACTTGGTCGAATTTCCCTGATAAATATACCGTCGGTCGAAGCATTATGAGAACCGCCAAAACTTTGGATGTTTGAGACATTTTATCTGCGGCCTTTTCGCAACGTATCTTACGATTGCTTGGTAACTTTGCTGGGTTCTCTCTGATTTCCTGGCATTTTATTGAGGTTCACCATCTATGTGTGTGTGATGCACGTGGCTGAGTAAAGTTGACTCGAAGTATTACTGATTTTGTGCTATCCTCTGCGGGTTATTTCACCAAGTTCTATTGATTTGGCCCTTCTCCTCTCTTGCAATCGCCGCACCACACCCACCAGTCGCTTTGGCCCATCACATTTGTCAAAGACAGTTACCACTAAAGCCAAAAAAACGACAAAAAAGTATGTATTTATCTATGGAGACGCACATTATTCACAATGAGCTGAAATAAAAATATAAATCAAAACCTAAATCTATGGAGAATACGTGAATAATCGAATACAGACTAGATCCTTGATATTTTATTTTCGTCTGGAACAAGAGATAAAGTACAAAAGAATTCGAATTTGCTATACGTCGGACGATTGGTGTGTTGGTAAACTAGAAAACCAATTGATTTGCCCAAGCGACAAACTACGTCGCACAGTTCTCTCATTCCGAAATTGTCGTATATATATATACACACACACACACACACACACACACACACACA
>JABSMT010002213.1:0-21217 GCA_018902335.1 Eumacrocentrus americanus | reverse complement strand
ATTATTTTGAATGTAATAAGAGTTATAATGATAAAATATTTAAATTATCGTTGTTGAAATATACAAAACACATTCTGTTCTCCGGGTACACACGTGGTATTTACGACTGCGCGGCCTGACAACATTTCTTCTCAAAGGCGTCACTACAACATCTCTATGCATGTACCAATCGTCCAATTAAATCGACCCAGAAATCACGGTTACATAAAAATGATTTCAATCGACGAGTGATTGAAGAAAATAAAACCTCACTCATCGAGATTTAAAGGCACCTCCCAAGATGTTGGTTAGTGTGCTAATCATTAAATCCCGTTACCTCTTTCTCGTGTACGGCCATCGGCGTTTGCGCTGGCCGCAATCCCCAGCCGAAACGCACACGTGAGAGAACGGAGCATTAAAAAAATAAGTAAAAGCCATAAGTGTTATATGTATATAAACCCGAGGGAGATTGTTGAAGATAACAGGCGAGAATTTACGAGGAATTATTACATTGCCTGAAGCGGGACTTCAGGCCAAAAAGATGCTTTTTTTTAAATTTGCTCTTGAGCACGTGGCATTCGTGTCTTCGGCTTCGCTCACTCGACCGCAGTGGCAAAACTGACACGCGCAACAACATGCGCCGCTTTACAAACTCCGCAAATCCCTCGTATGATACCTACTAGATAGTCACACTAAAGAGTGAGAGACACTTTGGTTGGCTTTATGCTTGCCTGATATTCCTGTGATCGAGACGTTTGCGCAAATCGTTCAGCACACCAGCGCGCGCTTTGACGATATAAACAAAGAGAATTAAATTAAATAGCTAATAAGTATCTAGGGAACTTAAAGAAACATTTGTACATATTTGTATTTAGAAGAATTCTATAGGCAGTGAAGCGGTAAAAGAAGAGAAGTCGAAATAACTTGTTCATTAAAATCGTTTACAAAATTGATTATATCTCGAAAACTGTGTAAAATACGACAAAAAGGCAAGGGACCTTTTTTGTAGGGAAATTAATTTCCTATAAAAAAGGTTGAATAAGATTTTATCGTATCTCTCAAAGTTTTCGAGATATTTGTGAAAATGAAAGTGTCTAAAATTTTTCATAATTTCTGAGTTATCTTCTTTTACCGCTTCACTACTGAATTATTTCCCAGTGCATTCATTAATCACAATTAAATATACAACGAACTCTATTTAGTTTTGTTTCTTGTTTCCATTCAATTGATTTTAATTGTCACAATAAGACTCCCTCTGTCTTTAGTCACAAGAGCGTTGCGTCAGAGAGAGAATGAAAGAAATTTTAATTACGACATTCCAGTCACATACACATGCGTAATTTAAATTGCTATCGATCCCGGATGTCGTAGTATAGTAGTATACTAAATAAATCAGTGACAAAGGGCGGAGTCATTGTGCATTATCGTTGGAAAAACTAGGAGAAAGTCTATTGTAATATTTTTTTTTTCTATAAAAACCGGAAGCCGAATGCACTTTTTCTAAAGGAAAAGAATGATGATGATCTTCTGTCGAGAGTGAAAAAAGAGGCGGTGAGATAAAAAAGAAGACGAAGAACTGAACGAAAGAATCGACTTCCCACGGACTCTCGTGGTCTTTGTCCGTCGGAGGCTGTGCGCACCGACACCATAAACAAGACGTAACACCAGTGGCTCTCGTTGTATGTTATTTGTGACGCTCGTTGGCTTCTAAAGAATATAAACTTCACCGAGTGTAAGTGGTTATGAAAAATAAGGGCGAGTAAGTATTTGGAGCGTGAGAAATCCGATAATTTGTACTAGAGCGAAGGCTTTGAAAAGAGAACTAAATTAAAAAATAAAAATAAAACAGTTTGAAGAGAACTTGGGCTGAAATTTCTCAATTGAAAGCTAACGACAATACCCTCTGTACCAATTGAGACGTGCTCGCTTGTTTTTAATTGTCCTCAACGAAGCCGGCTGTTTTGTTGACGCACAACAATGGATAACGGCTTCATTCTGCTAAACGACAAGCGTCTTGCACCATTGTCACCGTCGGCCACTACACAGCCCGCTCAAGCTCAAGACCCAAAACTTTTCGTGCGTCACAACGAAAAATACTCAAATAAAATGTTTTACGACGGTTTTAGGAAGAGAAGAGTCCGATGTGGGCCGAAAGATCACGGTCGACAGGTGTAAACTGTAGACGATCCCTCAAGCGTTCCGGTCCCTTCTTCACCCGTATACACCTATCCAAACCCGTAATTTGTCAAAAGACGAGAGTTCGCCCCGAGATTGTTATCTGTAGCAACGGGTAACGGTCGATTTCTGTAACCGTCGATATGCGTGGGCGCGAAGTAATCCAAGCCCTTTATAAATCCATCGAAAATATCAATTCAATCGTTCTTTTTTTGCGGTTTTTAATAGAAATTTAACCGTACTATGAATGAGTTCATCGTACTGCGAAGTTTAACGAACTCTTATTCCTCCAAGAAATAATGTGAACGTCTCTAACATTGGCTGGACATTTCCGGAGACGTTACAGCCCATATGTAGGTACCTCCTACACGTTCGTGATGGTCCTGAAGTCACGTCATGCCGGTGTAAGCATGTACGACCCTTGACATTCGAGGAATTAACCTTCAATCGGTCAGGCCTAACCTGTTTCTCGTTCGACATTCAACTTAGAATGAAAGGACAAATAAATTCTACATCTACGAAAAAGAGAAAAAAAAATTAGAGAGGGAAAATACGATGCAATGTGCCGCTGCATTCCGCAGATTTTTTCTTGCGAAGATTCGATCGTTTATTTGAAGCATGGCGGGAAATTTTGAATGTGATTTAACGGTTTTTTCGACTTACCATTCGCGCATATTTTTCCAGAGCAATAATTAACCTTTAAAACACACACAATCGGGAAGATAAATGACTAAAATTCACCGCTGGCTGTTCACGAGAAGGATTAGAGCGTAACTGGCGGTTGGTGGAGGTGCAACAGCGCTCGGGGGAGAGGCAGGACACCCGCGCGCGATCGCGCCGGCGCAGTAGAACGCGGGAACATTCAAACGTGAGCGCGAGATATGCCGCAGGGCAAACGCGTTTATGAGTCACGTTTGCATTTTGATGGCGCCTCGGAGGTAAATTGGAGCAGATGTATACGATCCTAGTGTCGGGATTATCGGGCGTTTTTTTTAATGAATTATTGATATTATCTGCAAGCCTCAGGACAGTCTCGGGTAGGAAAATGCCAAAGGAACGTATGAGAGTTGGAGAAAAGTTTTACGAATAGAGGTCATAAAGAAAAAACGCTAAGAAATATGACTTGGGACCTGTTTTTCTTTTTTTTCTAGTATCGAACGCAGACAAAAATAAAGGTCACGCCCAAAAAAAAAATCTTCTAGGAGGTGGAACGTGATCTAAAGCCACTAATTATCTTCCTGGCATTCTTTCAAGCCTCATTGGAGACTTATGTGGTCCTTTTTTAGGCTGAGATAATGATAGAAGGCTTTGGGTTTTGCAGGGAAGGCGAATCTTGGGCTGGACGAGGCTAAGAAATGTGCAAAAGGTGCAGCCTTAATCATTCTGGATGCATTGCCACATTCTTCTTGAGCTATGTGGACCCTGCTGCACTCGACTGGCTGACCCAGTGGCCCCCAGGCACCCAGGAATGCAAAAGTCCTGGATAGAGAAGCTAGAAGTGATGAATTTTCGACCTGGAGAATTTTTTTTTGCTTGATCAAGAGGAGGACATTAACGGTGGTAGTTATTACGGTAATAAAATCCTCGAGCTTCTTATCTGATATTAAATTTACAAATTTGCGTTGATTATGTATTAATATGCCATCTGATATTTCAGGGATTTATTTCGGTAAGAGAAGAGAAGAAGGAGGATAAAAATAAGATAAGAGTAGTCGTACAGGTGAATATATATACAGAAGCATTGACCTGTGACCCGGAACTATCTTGTTTCAATCTCTCTTCCACCTTCTGTCGAAGAAGATTCCCGATAAAACCCATCACACTACACTTTTCCTTCTTTTTTATTTATTTATTTATCTTGGTTTTTCCCTTTGTATCATTCTTGCTATTTACTTCTATTTTTATGCTCTCGTGCGCGATAATATTTGACTTTCTATCCACGTATTCGGTTGGCTCGAGCCTGGAAGGCACAAAAGAAAATATTAAAAGGCACGTGTGTACGATGAGTCAGAAAGGGAATGTGGTTGCGGTATATATACATGTGTGTCCGGAGATCCGCAGAGGTATATAATATCCCTTGAAACTATTCCCTCTGGTCGTCAGTCCCCCCTTTTATCTGCTTAACAATGGACACGACTCATGAAGTCTGTCTGAGGATGTTCCCGAACAATGATAGTCATGCCAGAGTACAATTCAGGTGCTCATGTGTGCTTTACCGTTGGGGAACCTAAGCAGATCTGAGATCCTGTTTGACGTGTCTCTTTTGAATTTTTTTTTCGGGCTATCAGTCAAGTTGTCAAGCAGTCAAAACAATTGTCTAGACTGTCATGGGCTCTCAAAATATATTTATTTGTGCTTTTAAAGCACAGAAAAATTTTTATTATCAAGATTGACTTTATCCAAGTCCTCGTTTGCTTTGCAAAGTCAACGAACCCCCAAGTGATAATAATGCACGCTTCCTGTGGATGTTTAATGCACACAAGACAGGAATTATTCATTTAAGTTATTTCCTGATCTTGTTGACACAACTCCTTTACAAAAATTGATTTAATGTGAAAAAATTGAAAGAAAAATAGAAGAATATTGTGTCAGGACTGTATATAATCCTCTTTAGGTCGGAAAGAAAGAGAAAAAAATTATTATACTGTCGTGGCACGTAGGAGCTCGTTTATGTGCTGGTCGACGCACGCACGCGTCACTGGTGCACCACCCACCGGACGTCGACCGCCACCTGGTTCCCCAGTATCTCTCACCCCCCGCAAAAAGTCCAGCTATACATACGATAAGTTTCCACAGCTTTGTCTAGGCTCTTTCCAACTTTGTAAATAGATAGATAGATCTCATGTTGTACTTAATAGTCATTTAGCAATCGCTTGTAACTGCGCAGAAACATGAGACAGCTTCAAGAATATACACCTAGCAGACTATCGTTAGAGTCCTTTCTGGGATAGTGGAGACGCCTCCACGAACATACTCTCAATGTCGTAGCTGTTGACGTCAAGTTCAACGAAGCGTTTTACACTCTTCTATGTGTACTAGCTTTTCACTTTCTTTCGGAGCAATTCCGCACGTGTGCATGGGCATCGGTGCATTTGAAATTTAGTTTCTCTTCTTGAGAGTGAGGGAAGAAAAGACAAAAAATTATAATATATGTGCTATTATCATAGTTAAAGAGCAATATTATTTACCTTTGTATTGTTAATACTGAGAGAATCATAATCAGAGTCCACATAGAAGACTGAATTCATTTCTTGATGATACCACATGATAATTAATGATTCAATTAATCAGTAAACTTCTATAATCACTTTGATCACGTCTTATTATCGATCAACTACGTCAATTCTTCAGTAAAAACACACTGAATTATTAAACATTTGATGATTAAACTTTGATATCAAGACTCCAAGCGCAAATAGTAGTGTAAAACAATTATTATACGAGGTCATTTCTGTGAATCAAGATCTAGGATAGATATTGAATGAGATATTGAGTTACTGGCCACACGGTGGTCCTCAGAAAACTGGAAAGCAAGTGCCTTTATCGCGTGTTCACCTACTCCCGCTGCTGGTGTTAGCTTCTCTGTCTATCATGTGTGTTTCTTTTCCCCACTCGTGGTTGATCCCACGCACGAGAGCTTGCTCGCATGATGGAGAAGGGGAGAATTGTTGTAATTCAAATGCATCTATATCCATTGCTGCATTTGTTTTTTAAATGACGTGTTAGCATTGCGGTCAAAATTATAACGTAATGATGAATATAAATCTGCAAATAAAATTCTAGTGTAATGTTTTCTGGTGTAAATAATTAAATTTAAATAATGGCAACAGTTTCACTGCTTACTACACTACAGCCGCACTTGATACCAGGGTGAATACGTCCAACTATTGACTAACAATTATTGCACAAAGAAAAAACGTTAATTTATCGCATCATTATCGCTTTGTTTATTGGGTTTCAGGTATGCGGGCTTCTGTCCACAGTATCGATACAGGTGTGGAGAAACCTATGGCAATGTAACACATAAGCTTCTGCTGGATCCCACCATCAATCATGCTGAGACGTTGATTCTGTCAAATAGAGTTGGAGATGATTACGAGGTCAGTCATTCTATTTTCTATTTACTGCAGAATAAAAAATTATAGACATTAGTTTAATGGGTTTCTAGGTGGTAAAACCAGCTAAAGATGACATAGACATTGTGAATTCACGCTCTAAAAGGAGAGATGTTATCTATACACATCCAGTAGTGCCTGGTTATGAAGGTAAAAGTGACCTTGAGCGTTTAAATATTGTGCAAGTCGAGTTGATTGACCATTGAGGTAATTTTTTCTCAGGTTTCATGCCGAACCTCAACGCTCGATTGGGCCAGAGATACACGGTAATGGCTATTGAGGGTCTCGCAGACTTTGAACGGCAGCAAATGAAGAATAAGGCAGCTCTGAATCAACTGAAAAAAGTCATGGCGCTTCAGGATGGTCTTGGAGACCCCAGGAATATTCAGGATCGACTGGTAAAATTTTTCAAATAATTATAAACACTTTAATGGCTTTTTTTGTGTTAATTAAATAATTTTTTTCTAGCTTCTCAAAAGTGAATACAAATTGCCACTGATGACAGTGCGACCAGACTATGCTAGCATGATGAGAAATTTGCCAGTTGATGAAGCCTGCGAGGTACCAAGGGACCATTCACCCTCACCTTATTTCATGGAGAATAATAATCCTCAGAAGTACTTTGTCAGCGGTAATTCCGTGGCCTAATTCCATTGTTTTCATTCGTCGATTGTCTTCATTACTATTTTTCCTTTGAAAACTATTCTTCACAATAATTTTTATTCTACGAAATTCCTTTGTGTAGTTCTTTATTGTCTATTTTAATTATTAATTGCATTGAGACAAGTTGGAGGGGCTCAAAATGGATAGTGAAAGTCGTATGAGATATAATTTCATTCAGGAAAACATCAGGAGTCAGTTCAATTGTAGATGATATGTGGTTTGATGTTTTGATCACAAAAATTTATTTTTTTTTTCTAATAGGATACACCGGACATATTCCGTTTGGTCATGCACAATTCGGTGCAACCCACGTGCCAATGACGAATAGTGCTCTCTGTGACTTTACGTCGAATTATCGAATGCGTCAGAGCACTGAATGGGCACCAGCCACAATTTCCCGTCCAGACCCTCCTTATCTTATTCGACCGACAGAAATATACCACAAGCACGTCGGATTGATCCCTAACTATCTAGGCCACATTCCTGGGGCCTCGATGAGGTATGGAAAGACATTTGGAGCGGACACGAAAGATGCAAAACGATGGTTGAGAGGTGATTTTGCTATTTAAATAGATTAATAAAAATATACAAATATTTATAAACGTATTAACAATGTTTTCTTCTTTTAATTAAGAAGCCTATTATTCTTGCTGAGACTTCCATTTGAGTAGAATATCCGCTGCTTTCTTTAAGTTCTCATCTTTCTTGATAAAACAGTAACGAACGTTGTCCTCACCCAGATGCTTGTGCTCCTCGTTGTAGAAAGCGGATGGTGGAATGCCTTGGACTCCAACATTCTTCGTCATCCACTTGGTGAACTTGTAGTCACGATATTTGTCTGCTTCTTCATCCAATCGAACCTGTCCCTCGAGAGCTTTCCAGTTTGCCACCATGAAGTATCCACCTTCTGGTACAGTTGGTGACATTCCCACTTCTGAGAGAACTTTGGCCATGTATTCACGTTTTGGCAGTAATTCCTTTGCCAGGCTCTTAAAATAACAATCTTCTTGTTCGAATCTTTTCAACTCTTCCTCAAAACCAATTGCCACTGCCTCTTGGATTGGAGTAGGATCAGTATACACACAGTTTTGATGCACGACTTTGAGATTTTGCAGCAGATTTGCTGGACCATAGGCCCAGCCTATTTTCCATCCTGTTACACTGAATGTTTTGCCTGCTGAACCAATGGTTATTGTTCGTTCGTACATGCCTGGAAGACTTGCTGCAAAATGAGTCTTTGTATTAGAAAAAATAATGATTGAAGCCTTGTCTTTTATTTTTGGCGAATTAATCTTACCAATCCTGATATGTTGAGCTGGCTCGTAAACGATCCACTCATAGACCTCGTCTGACACGACGAGAACGTTCCATTTCTTTGCTAAGTCAGCGATAAATTGAAGCTCATCTTGGGTAAAAACTTTTCCCACTGGATTGTGTGGAGTATTGATGATAATTCCCTTAGTTTTTGCATTGAAAAGACTCTCCATTTCCTTCCTGTCGAAAACCCAGTCAGCAGAGCTCACGATGCCTGTCGTTTTCGTCTAGAAATCATTATTTTGTCATGGAAAAAGGGATTTCGAATGGTTTTTTTTAGATTAACTCACTGGTTTGAGAGCTATGAACTTGGGAACTCCGCCAGCAGTTCTTATCATGGGTTCGTAACAGTCATAGAAGGGTTCTATAATAACCCATTCATCTCCAGGCTCTGTGTGACCTTGTAGACAAGTGTAGAGAGCTTCGTAGGCTCCTATTGTTACCAAAATTTCATTATGTGGGTCGATATTCCTGTTCAAGACCTTGGAGTACAATTTTCCAATGGCATTTACCAATCTTGGATGACCCTGGAAGACAAATACGCACTTTAGAATATTTTATAATTACTTTTAGCTTGTTTCTACTGGTATTAGTGAAAGTATAGATAAAATTTTAGAGTCATGGGCTATAATTATGAGTCTTATCAATTGAAACTTACAAAACCCCTCGTGTACTGATTGAGAAGAGGATTATCACTGGTCGCAGTAGCTGCCAGGGCTTTTGTAACATGCTCAGGAGCATGGAAGTCTGGGAAACCTTGGCCAAGGTTTAATGGCTTGTATTGCAAATCAAGTTGAATATATTCCACCCTAAATGAATTTATAAATTAATGTTGAACTTTAGAGGTTATAAAGTCACTTTTATACATACCAGACAGACTTATCGTTTCCTTTGAATCGTTTTGGCAAATCAAACTTGGACATAGCAGTAGTGAGACTTTTAATAGATCTAAATTGGTTCCTAGGACGTTGTAGACTGAATCTTCGTGACAGAAAAGCTGCAGTGAACATCTGTAATGAACAAGATCACTATTAAATTTCATATAAACTAAAGCAATTGAGCAATAAGTAAGCACATTTCAACCCAATAAACATATTACTGCGTCAGACAATTGTGAAAATACATCTGATATGATCAAGATTTGTACAATGTAACTGTTATCAACAATGTAGAATAAAAAATACTAACGTATGTAAAGTATATACACTAATTTATGTGCTGGCTAGGGAAGATATGATATGTAGAAATGTTTGTCGACACATTTGGGTCCTTCACGTTGCATGTACATACATATGTACAAACCCCCACCAACACATTGAATCCCACGTGATCGAATTGTGCGGAGTTTTCAAGCAGCGCTTTTATCCTGAGAAGAGCTGATGAGCCTATTATGTATCGGGGACAATTTAATCGTGTAAGATATTAATATTTCAGCACAAAATAGCATCTATTACTTAATTGCAAGGAATTAGTTGGTCAATTAAAATAGTCTACTACTCTTTTTAATAATCCTGTTCGAATTTTGTATATACGATTGGTCTAAAGACTCCTCTAGAGTGCAGCACAAACGTGCGCTTCAAATTTTACAAACCACAGACTTGAAAAGTTCGTTCGAAGCAGTAGACGCAATTTTGGAGTTCGTGAGTATTCAAGCTTCATTAAAAAGATTGTATCAGCTACATAATCGAAAAATTTGCTGATTTTTTGCAGTTTCTGTAATGCTACAAAGAAGAAAAATTTTTGATAAAGTTGATGTTGGATCCACCAAAAATGTCGGATTCTTCAGGTATTTCCTTGGATGACTCCATCGATTCCACCAATGAATTACTGGAATTGCCCAAAATTCATATGGATGTCATGCACGCTATTCCTGCTAATCTCAACGATATTACTGAGTCTGAGTAAGTTATTAATTATCGTAAAATCATTTTAGCAAATAGACAATTCCAATATGAACTTCGTGAAATTGATGTTATTGTGATAAAGTCAACCTTCATGTGTCTTTGTTGTTGTTTCAGGGATCACACTTCTCCTAGTGTAGCTGAGTCGAGTTTTAATTCACAGGAAAGTGATTTGAGTGATAGACAAGCGGAATCTTCTTTGTTTGAGTCTAATGATGTCCAAGAAGACCATGAAGAATCGATCGAAGGGGATAGAAGTTACGACGACTCTGCTTTTCTATATTCTCATTTTCTTCATCTATGTCGTCTTCATCTGAAAATTCGGGAATTTTCGAAAAAACTTGATGAATTAGAGGTATTTATCATTATACACCATAAACAGTTAATTTATTGAATTATTAGAATTGGATAATGAAATAATTTTACATATGGCTCTAGGAGGAAATTCGAGGTCGAGACTACTGCAATGCAAATCCAGAAGCCGTAGATTTGATAGATCTGAAAGAGAAACTAGATTCATTGAGAGAAGAAGTACCACACCAATTGGAGCAAATACACGAAATATGCAACATGATCCAGGTGCTTTGGGCTAGAAACATTTATGCTGATGAAGATTCATTGGAAGATATAGAGTAACAAGTTCGAGATTGTATTTATTGCTTCTGTCATAGAAAAAGAATATTTTTATTTACAAGTTTATTTCCTTTAACTCGATTGAAAAGACTTTTTATACCTTTGTAAAATAATTAAAGTCTATAATAAAGTAATATTAATTTACACACGTTGTTCGCAAAATTCTATGCGCATTATATTCAGCATGATAATTTACATGAAAGAGAGTTTCGTCGAGTAAATATTATAGTTCAGCTTGTGCGCGTCCTTAGAGTATTAAGCTCGAGACCGATGACTCATTGTCCCATCACACATATACACATCTAACACTGCCAAGGGTTTGTTTTTATAAAATTCTCGGTATCGAAATGCTGTAGATGTATTGAATACGTTGAATAGAACGATTTCTATAGGTGTAGGTCACATTTGGTGTTTGCCGAACACTGTTTGGTCGGTCGACAACGGTCGGTCATTCCAAATCTCATTGGCCTGCAAAACGGACCGGAAGAATTCGTTGGAAGACGCACTATCAGTAGCGGTGTTACATTTCGTGAGTATTAACATATTGAGACTTCATTAAAAAAGGATTTTACGATGAACTTAATCAAATAACTCATTGTTTTTTCAGTCCTTCATCAAGTAAGGAAGGTTTTCAACAAATTCAGTGTTGAATTCATCAAAATGTCGAGCGACGAGGAGTATTCTGACTATGATAATCATGCAATGATTACAAGCGGACATTACTCCGCAGTCGTACATAAAACGGTATCTACGACTGTATCTACAACCGTTTCTAAGACCGTATCTACGACTGTTCATTACTCTCAGTAAGATAATAATGGCTCTAAATTATTTAAGTGTAGATAAATCCAACATAAAGTTGTTGAACTCGACTTTGTAGTGATTCGAGCGTCCTTCATGCATCCTGTTTATTGTTGTGTTTCAGGAACGTTGGGGTCAATGTGCCAATTAATGATGCTGACTGTTTAACTGACTCGTCCGCATGTGAAGACGAGGATGAGTACGGGTACGAGAAGCAGCAGGCTGCTGTATCTGATGAAGTTGACGAGAGCGTAAATGTCCAGGATCTTGCTTTGAATGATAATCATTCGGAAAATGAATCTGTGTCCGATCCCGACTATGATCAAGATGAATACGATGAGGATAGATATTCTGAGACCGAGTTCAGCGACAATGAAGTCGTGGACTATGGTAAATATTTTTTTTCACCGTGTATTAAATTAAGAATAATTCAATAAATATAAATATCTAATCTCTCTACTTTCAGACTCTGCTTCAGAGTATGATTCAGACTAGTCCACAGACAAGAAGGATGATTATGTTCTCAAAGCTAGTATCGAACACGTGCTAAATGTGCCATTACATCCTGTGATTTATTGGATTATTATTAGAACATAACCTATATTAATTTACTAGCATTATATATCAAAATAACATAGTATGTATAATACAATAATATTCTAGAGCAATACGATCTAAGCCTAGTTTATGAAAAAGTTGAATTAATGATTTCAAATCGTTGGATACTTTGTAAAAGATTCTGTTCTTAATTTTTTTGTTCCATTGCTTCGTTTATATAGCAGATAACTTTCTGCATAATATAGTTTTCAAATACTATCGATTGGTAAATAAGATGTTTTTTTATATCAAAAAAATAATAAAATTGAAATATATAAAACTGTAGAAAGTCGTTTGAATGAATACAGCTACACATGAGAGCCCCCTTTCGTACGGAAAATCAACACCGAGCACGCACGTGTGGGGTTTCACGTGTAGATTTATATTGAAAACTGTAATAAGATAATAAATGTGACTAAAATGTTGGTGGAACCAGTTTTAACCAATACCAAACCAGACTTTGGAAAGCCTCCAGAGAAACAGAACCCTGTGAGTACTTTCAGAAATAAATTCGTATTCTTGAGATAGAGAGGAGAATGCTATTCCTAACCTCAATGATTTTTACAGCTACTTCAAGTACTAGGAGCACCGCATATAGATTCCTTCAATTATATGCTGGAGGATGGTTTTGCAGAAAGTTTAAAGGACATTATTCCTGTGCATTTTACCTTAGCAAACGAGAGTAAAGTATTGCTGTGGGTCGAGGATGCCACAATTTATCAGCCTTTAATTCCACCTGGGACCATTGGTATAAAGAATCCCAAGATTTATCCCTCAGAATGCAGACAGAGAGGTGTTACCTACAAGGGAAAGTTCCTAGTGAAACTAGGATGGTCTATCAACGGAAAAGTACAGGAGCACCTCGAGAAGGATCTTGGAGAAATCCCTATCATGGTAAAATCAAATCGATGTCATCTGTACAAACTGGATCCAGCCCAATTAGTAGCTCATGGTGAGCACGAACAAGAATGGGGAGGTTATTTCATAGTCAAAGGACACGAAAGACTGATAAGAATGTTGCTAATGACAAGAAGGAATTATCCAATTGCTATTAGACGATCTGGATGGAAGGCTCGAGGTAGTCTCTTCAGTGATCTTGGTTTACAGCTGAGAAGTGTTCGAGATGATAATACAGCAAGCACTAATACACTACACTATGTCACAGATGGAACTGCAAAGCTCATGTTTACACACAAAAAAGCTCTGTACTATGTTCCAATTATCTTGATGCTCAAGTGCTTGTTGGATGTCTCAGATATATACATTTACAAAGCACTAACAGTAGGCTGTGAAGATGATTTGTACTACAAAGGATGTATCCAAAACATGTTGAGAACCGTTCATGAAGAGGGTTTGCACACACACAAGGACTGCAAGAGATATATTGGTAAAATCTTCAGAGTAAGACTGTACGAAATCCCTCAAGAGACATCAAACTCTGCAGTCTGCGACTTTATAATCAAGAGATGCGTTGCAATTCATCTGGACGATTCTAAGGACAAATTCCATCTTCTCGTTCACATGACACGTAAATTATTCATCCTGGCTAACGAAAAATGCGCCGTCGAGGGTGCTGACGGTGTAATGATGCAGGAATGTCTGCTTGGTGGCCATCTCTATCTTCAGGTCTTGAAGGAAAAATTGTTTATGTGGCTAGGCATCCTCAAAATGGTGATTATGAAAAATGCAAGGGCTAAAGGCAATGGATTCTCTCTGACAGTCCATGAGATGCTGAGAGCATTGAAGGCCACAGGAACATTTGAGGGTCAAATGGAGAATTTCCTTGCCACAGGCAACATCAAATCCCAAAGTGGACTTGGATTGATGCAGCACACTGGATTGACAATTGTGCCAGAAAATATTAACAGAATGAGATTCATGAGTCACTTTAGAGCAATTCACAGAGGATCTTTCTTTCAGGAAATGAGAACGACTGAAGCCAGACAACTTCTTCCAGACGCCTGGGGCTTTATCTGTCCTGTTCACACACCAGACGGTGCTCCTTGTGGTCTTTTGAATCACTTGACAATGAACTGTATCGTTACGAAGCATCCAAAGTCAGAAATGAAGGCCTCAACGATGACTGAGTTGGTCGCTATGGGCATGGAACCACGAGAATTGAAGGCAGACTGGAAGAATTCATACACGGTTATGCTGGATGGCAACATTGTGGGTCTTTTGGACGACAAAATTGTCCCACAAGTTGTTAACAGGCTTCGGGAACTCAAAATCGAGGGCAAGACAGTTCCAAACACGATGGAAATTGTTTTGGTGCCAAAGAAAAATGTTCCTTCGCAGTATCCAGGCTTGTATCTCTTCACAGGACCAACTAGAATGATGAGACCAGTCCTGAATTTATTGCTCAATAAAGTAGAGCTCGTTGGCACGTTCGAGCAAGTCTACATGGACATCTGTGTGATTCGTTCAGAGGCACACGAACAAACAACACATCAGGAACTGAGCAAAACTGCATTCTTGAGCAATCTAGCCATGCTCATACCCATGCCTGACTGCAACCAAAGTCCCAGAAACATGTACCAGTGTCAGATGGGTAAGCAAACGATGGGGACACCTTGCCACACGTGGCAACTTCAGTCAGAAACCAAATTATACAGGCTACAGACACCTGGAACTCCTCTATTCAGACCAGTACACTATGACAAAATCGACCTCGACGACTTCGCTATGGGCACTAATGCAATCGTGGCTGTGATTTCTTACACAGGCTATGACATGGAGGACGCGATGGTCATCAATAAATTTGCACACGAGCGTGGATTCGCTCATGGAATGGTGTATAAGTCTGAGTTTGTGGACTTGAAGGATGCAAAGGGAATCTTTCAACGCGATCCTAACAATTCTGATCTTATTAAAAAACTGGATCCTGATGGACTGCCTATGCCAGGCACTCACCTGACTGCAGATGATCCTTATTACTGTTTTTATGATACAGAGAAGGGAGGATACGAGGTGGGAAAGTGGCGAGGCAAGGAAGACGTTTACGTGGACAATGTCAGACTCTGTGGAAATCCAAGTAATTGGTCAAAAAGAGTCTGCATCACCTTCCGGGTACCCAGGAATCCTAGTGTAGGTGACAAATTTGCTTCGAGAGCTGGACAGAAGGGCATTTGCTCGAAGCTGTGGCCTGCAGAGGATCTTCCATTCACAGCGAGTGGTCTCGTTCCTGATATTGTCTTCAATCCTCATGGTTTTCCCAGTCGAATGACAATTGCTATGATGATTGAAGTGATGGCTGGCAAATCTGCTGCTGTCCATGGTCTCGTTCATGATGCTACACCTTTCCGATTCAATGAGAAGCACACAGCTGTGGATTACTTTGGTAAACTCTTGCAGATGGGAGGATACGATTATTATGGAACAGAGAAGATGTATTCAGGCACTGATGGTCGAGAGATGGAGGCAGATATTTTCATGGGAGTCGTTCACTATCAGAGACTGCGACACATGGTCGCTGATAAGTGGCAAGTGAGGAGCACAGGACCCATTGACGTGCTTACAAGGCAGCCCATCAAGGGAAGGCGAAGAGGAGGTGGTGTTCGATTTGGAGAGATGGAACGCGATGCTTTAATTTCTCATGGATGTGCTTTCCTTCTTCAGGACAGGCTTCTTCATTGCTCCGACAAAGTTTCGGCTATGGTTTGTCGCAAATGTGGAAGTCTTCTTGGACCTGTTGTCGAACTTGTTAAATCGCAATCGACTACTGTGGAGAGACGTAGGAGATGCAGATTGTGCAACGACGACGAGAATGTCGATGAGGTTGATATTCCTTATATCTTCAAATACCTCGTTACTCAGCTTGCATCTTGTAATATCAAAATAAAGCTAGACTTCAATGTAATATAATACAGAGAATTTTTTAACGGATTAATGTATTGAATGAAAATAAATTTGTTTTTTGATACAATATAATGTTTTATTATTCATTAATACTTTAATAATGTGTGCCTCAAATTGATTATACTACTTACAAGGGCAACATTTTTTTTAATAATTATATTACACGATTTATCGGTCACACGTCAGCAACGTTCCTGTGCGTTTCAAACGCCAGGGTATCTACACGTTTTTTTTTTCGAGTGTATGTACATGATTTTTAAATTCATTATTTTTTCGTTATTGGGTCAAAATACGCAGAAGATCATGATGCAAATATACAATTGAGATATTCATTCAGGAGAAAAAATTTTTTGTTCAATAAAAACAATCAGTTGCATTGAAGCAATGGGACTATAATGGAATGTAACCATCGAATCAGGATCAATTGATACTTGAGATAATTTTTAAAAGACGGAGAAGCAATTTTTATCTGCCCATGATATACTAGAACAATGATTTTACGCTTTAGCAGGGACTTGTGCTCCGGATTTAGGCCCTGACGTTCCACTGCTTCCAGTTTGCTCTTTCTCGAGCTGCTTGCCAAGATACTCCCAGTTGTGGACCATGAGTTTCTGTACAGCAATCAAGGCCTCGTATCGAACGTTAGGATCTTCATGGCTCAAAAGCTGCATGACTCTTTGCTTGCCACCAAGCTGCTCGATCGTTTTCTTTCCACGAGGATAGTGTCGAACGTATTCGCCAATGTCGAAGGAAGCCACACTCAAAACGAGTGGGTCTTTGCTGGATTCAAGCAAGTGCACCAATATACGAAGCAGTTCGCAATTTTTCTCGTCCAATCTTACGGCATTTTCTCGCCAGAATTTACTGGATTTGTGGACTGGTGACCATTCCAATCGACCAGACTTCACTTGAGTTGCGTACTCGTCGAAGGAACTCAAATCTTGGACTGAAGCCTGAAGCTTGTCGTTCAAGAATTCAATGTCTTCATTGATGTCCTCGTCATCGAATTTACGTTGGCAGAGAATTGATAGCTGCTTCAGGACCTTGCACTGTACCATAGCGATGCAGTGCTCCTTAGCGACTTGTCTGTCGTCCACTTTTTCGATGAGATTCTATAAAAAAATATTTTTTATTAGGAATTATACATTTCGGAAAGTAATTGATAATAAAATAATATTTTTATTACTCTGAACACTGCGAGGATGATACGAGTGACCTTCTCCTTGACAGAGTCACTCAGGATGTCAGCGAGTATTGGAATAACGTTGAACCTGATGAGAATAAAATTTTTAAAATTTGTTTGGTCAGTGAACATAATTTTTTTTACTTACTTATTCATTTTCTCAGCGAGGAGAGGGTTAAAAGTGAGTACCCAGAGGCAGAAAATGAGTTGATATTGCACTTGGAAGTTGACACGTCCTGATAAGACACTCAAGAGAGTGGAGATCCCATCAACGGAGACGAAGGCAAAACGATATTCGTCGATACGAAGCATCATTTGCAGGCATCGAGCCACAGACTGAATGTATTCGTTTTGCTAATTTCAAATGGCAATTAATATTCTGATAAATTTTTGATGACTTGAAATATCATACTAATAATAGTGTTTTATTAAATAAAACTTGAATGGAGACAGCAGGGGAAATATTTGTAAAAGTAATTATTTCTTTACATTAAAATTGTGCTTGATAGATTGACAAAATTAATGGTGTTACAGTTTGTTATTGAGGAACCAACCGGGCTGGGCATTTCTTGGAGATCAGTGGCCTCCTTAGGCTCGGTGCGAGAGTTGTCTTGCACCCCTTCAGCATGCATGTTCGGCTCCTGAACGGCCTCAAACTAAAAACCCATTCGATGCGTTCGTCCAACTATTTACTGAACTAATTCGAATAGAAATACTGATCCAACCCGCGAACCCGGCAATTAAGCAACACTGCATGAAATAAAAATGGGGAACTATTTATTTTATTAACCTCACAATGTTTAGACTGAATTATTAATCACTTTCTAGTCACAATTATTCTATATTTGTTAGTATATTGATAGAAATTCCATAAAATGCCCAGCTGATGGTTTTTATGACGATTTGTGAAAGAATTTTGAAGCTTGAACCAAGCAAAGAAATAAGCAAGCATGCATACAAAGCAATTGTTGCCTAAAAAATGAAACTAAAACATTTTAATTAATTTTAGGAACGTGACTTACGCTTAATGTAAGCTGATCTTTGAGCCAGGTCAAGTAAAACTGAAGATCTGTCTTCTCCATGAGTTCATGACTCCAACAAGCAAGCTTTGCAATAATTCGAGAAGTCATGTTCATGATAAATCCATCCTGTCTGTTCAATAAGTTCAGGAAAGGTCCCCAGACAGATTCTCGTTTTCGGCTTGAGTGCTCTCGGAATATTTCAACACGGCTGCGATCTTCCTACAATGAAACATCAGTTTTTATGTCCGCTGAAGACATTATAGCCAGTTAAAACATTACCTGGAGCATGTCATCAATCATTGTGAGAATATACTGAATAGTTTGATCCTTCGAGACATGACCCAACAGATTTAAAAAGGTCTTAGCAGCCTGACTGGGGTTCTTCTTCAATTTTGCCTCTCTGGCAGCTCCATCACTAGTGTCAAAAGCTACAATGAAGTCATAGTCTTCCTGTGAAATCATTTGAGACCTGAAACAAGGGACAAATTACAATTATTAAGACCAAAGAAAATGTCCAAACTTCTAAAAAAATTAAAATGGCAAGCTTACTGAAGATAAGACTGCCAATTGATGTGCTGATTCCTGATGTCAGCAGCTTGTTGTTGCAAGACACTCGTAGCTGCCAACATATCTGTAAAATACATCAAATAAATTTATTTCTCATGCTTAAATGTGAATATTCATCTCAAAAATTCCGAGGTTAATACTGGAGTGGCAGCAACATTATTTACTCCACAATTTTGGCACATTCGGTCGTTTAAATAAAGCCAGATAAATTAGCTATAGTGGGAGTGGCAGTGTCAGGTGTAAGAGCTGAAATTCTGAGATAACAATTACCATGTTTTTCCTCGGGCAAGGCCGGAATCATCTGATTAATATTTGCACGATCAGCCATTGCTTCTAGTACACTATTGCCCTTTAATTATCGTTAATTAATCGCCTATTCAGGCGCTTTTTCACTACGGAATTTACTGCCTTGCAATAAAGGGTTCAGCTGTCGATCACAAGACCCCGATGAGTTTCGATTACCACCACATCTTCGTATAATATCTCTAGATCTAGTAATTTCTCTTGGCCGCCATCTTGGATGACACCCTGAAGTTTGAATGTCCGCCATTTCGCGCCAATACGACTTTCAAAGTTTAAACAGGTGTTCGACGGTTATAATGAGTAAGTAGAAGCAGAAATTTGTAAAAAGTGATTTATTTTTCAATGACAATTCGTACTGTATGTATAAAACTACATTCTATAAATCGTATTTGCTCAATCGCTTGAATATGGAATTGTTTTCGCGATAAATTCGTGAGCGACCACTTCTTTTTCTTTCATTCATCACCATTTTTCAGTGTGTGTGTCACAAGTCAAGCTTTGATGATATTCCTTTTGCTACATATAAAAACGAAGACCTGTAATGTGTTTTTTTTGTTTCTGCTGATAATAATATCGATAAGAAAGACTATACTTGAGTATATCTATTATAATAGGTTATTACTAGGGGGATATCGTCCATTTATTATTACACTGTTTTGCTTTCTTAACTTTTAGGCTTATTAAGAGATTGTATAGCGATATTTATAGATGTGTTTTTTTTGTTTATGTATATAATTGTCGGTACAGTCTGTCGTTATTTATTAAGCTCTTCGAATATCGAAATAGTTTTTCTTTTTTACTTTATTTTTTTTCCATACACACGCACACAGTGTCGTCCTAATTATTGTCACCTTTTTGCTTTGCTCAACACAAAATAAAGACTTTTCATTATATGAAAAAGAAGAAAAAAAATTGCTAAGGCCCTCACGATATGATATTTTGTTCGTGTTTGAGTGAAATGATTGGATTTTATTTGTTTATTAATCGTGAGAGATTTCATAAATAAATTCAATGAATATATGCACTGGTAAAATATGAAACGAAACGATCTGTCCCAAATTGCAAATAGAAAGTATTTTATATTAAAAAGGATGTAGACATAGCTATATTATCAAATATAAACATAGAATAGTCACTTTTCAACAGGCAAATATCTATCTTTAGGGCATTCTATCTCACGCAACTGTTTCTCGTCATCATTTTTAACTTTATCATTCAATTAATGATTGCAAAAAGTACAATCACTAATTTATATCACTCTTACAAAACATTCTTTTCATTCATTCATTCATTCAGGACAAAGTTGGCGTGTCTCCGTAACTTTATCATTTTTCTTCTTTTCTGTTAGACATTTTCTTCATTTATGTACACCCATTTCACAACTCTCTCGCATTCAACATCTATAATACCAATCGATCATGAATCATCGGGAATACTGGATCATTATTTTTTTTTTTCTTCCATTAAATATTAAGTATTATTTTCGATAAAGTTTCCTCTCCGCGATCTTTGATCTGTGGGTTTTCAATGTCCTTTTCAACAAAAAATTCATTTTATAAAAGAAAAGAACCCTCTGGACGTCTCTGTACGCTGATGAACAATGATTATACACAGAATTATGTATCGAATATATGTAAATAATGCGTATGATTTCGTCTTTCGTATACGTGAAGGATAAACGTGCGTTTCTTTTTTGTTTGAATATGATTGCAAAAAGTATCGCCAGCGTTACTCTCCACCTTCTTGTATAATTCTTACAAATCGCAGTCTTTTCGTGGGCATACATAGGTACTTAACTGCATAAATGTTTCTTTTTTTCATTAATTTCTGTTCTTTTTTTTATTAAAAAACTTCTACTAATCACTAGTAAACCTGCAACAGCATCGCTGGAAATGCCGTGCGAGTTAAAAGGCCAACAACACACGCGCTCGACGCGTATCATATACGATACGCCGCGCGTGAAACATATATAGACACACAATAAAAGACTACGACCAACATATAGATCCATGCACATGTGCTTTCACTCTTTTCCACGCATACTTTTATATCTAAAAAAAATCGGTCGTTCCTCTCGGCACGCTAGGCACGCTCAAATATATATAT
>JABSMT010002212.1:0-10238 GCA_018902335.1 Eumacrocentrus americanus | reverse complement strand
TCACACGGCCTTGTAGTCGTTGAGTAATTTTAATAATTATTATAATGTCATTGTCCTATAAACCTTCTCTGACGCCCAGAATTACCGAGCTTTGTCAAATTATTCGTGAGAAATCTTCACAACCACAAGACAAAGTTACTATAGATCATTGCGACCAAATGCATATACCCTTTTAACAGTTGTGGCATGAAATATAAAATTAATTCTGAAGTCATTAGTAATTACTATTAAGCCAGAGTGGGTGTACCTGGAGAAAGTATTGTCATGATTGAATTAATTGGATATCTTGCAAGCTGGGTACTAAAGCAGTCAATTGATTTGCTGGCGCACCCATCATGAACTCTGTATAAGCTGCTTAAATTTTGAATAAAGCTAGAGAGCCATTAATGCTGCCTTACTACAGCTTACGAAGCAGCGTTTATGCTAGGTCGAGAGAAGAGCATGCAGGCACGATTATACAACTACCTAATTTGTGCACCTCGCTTTGCTCTCCATGCTTTTGCAGGGCTTGTGAGGGAATTATATATAATGTTACTAACTCTGTGATAATAAGTGAATAATTATTATATTTTAACATGCATTCCAGGTTTCTGAATTTTTAAACAAAGGAGCAGAAGAGCAATGACTCAGATGGATCTACCTGTAGCAACAGCAGTGGAGAACAGACCCCTTATATACCATCACTTCCACCCTCATTCTCGATATGATCCAACAGCAGTGGGATTCACCATCAGTACAGGTCCCAGTTGGACAATCTGGTTGATATCTCTGCTATGGATTCCAGTAGCTCAATAGTGTTCTTTTAAATCTGATTGTAAAACTAGGATCAGTTGGTCTTTAGAGTCAAGTTCTTTCAATGAAGTTTACCTTTGAAATTAAAAGCGTGAAGTATAGCTTAGAGCTAATGATAGTTACGGTAAAAGTTGTAAGAGTTTATTCCAACAAAAACCTGAGTTGAGGATAATTCGATCTCGAGGAACGAGATCAGTTTTATGGTAGTCGCGTGACACACAGCTAGGAAAAGGATGGACGGAACGGATGGCGCGAGTTGGTTGTAAAACGAGTGAGTGAACTTTACGGTAGTGGGGCTCATCAATATTTACGAGGATGAACTCTGATTCGATTCGACTCTTGGTATATCCGCGTGGTATCCGACCAACTTTCAACGATCACCGTGAAACATCTCTCCTCCTCACATCGAATGACGATCGTAAAACCCTCAAAGTTTTTAATCGAAAAAAAGATCATCAACTCTTAGATGGACAGACCTCTCATTAAATAACTTTGATTTTATTTGTCTTCTTAAATAGAATTTTCAGATTTCGCCTGAAAACCATCAGTGGGAACACCTTCATTTGTCAATTTCTCTAAGTAGTGAGACGGTAATTAATATTAGTAACATATTTCGTAGCCCAAGTGGTTAAGTTGCAGCCGTTGCACCAAGTCCGTTATTAATGCGTTCGTTCAAAGTCTACTGGAGGATCAAAGCCGCGACTGGCAGCAAACGAAGGATGTGCGTTGGATGGCGAGCAAACGTATATACGTATGTATGGTGAGACCACGAGAGAGCTTGGCAGAGAGTTTAGAAGTGGATAAGTGAGGGAGAAAACGACATGGGACCACCTACCAAAAGGTCACGTCGTTTCAGCAGCGTGGTCCATGTATTATAACGCTCTCGTCGGCACTATACTAGTTCGCTTTTCTCAACGAGATCTATCGCGAGAGCCACAGCTTGCAAGGACGTAAGATCGGTGGACGGTTTTGCCGTCGTGCGGAGTCATGAGACCCTAGAACCGTCATTAATAATCGTCGCAATACCTATATATTATTTTCTATATTTACTGGCTTATTCGCTGTATGTCGCAGGCAAAAGTAAAAAATTAGAAGACGTCCAGAATTTTTACTCCTCTGTACAAATATTAAACAGAGTAAATTTTACGAGTAATAAAACAAGCCAATAAATTCCGACAAACTCTTATCAGTATTGCTGTAAATTTTGTCAAGCAAAAAAAATGTTACAGGGGCAGTGAGGGAATGCGAGGGAGGGCGTGAACGATTGAGAGGGTTCAACGAGAGCAGCACACGTGAGTCGATGGCAGAGGGTGGGAATATGGATTAGGCGATATTAAGTAATAACACAGGGACATGAAGGGGAGTAGCCTGGTCCAGATGGTCAGAAATATGAGAAGTTTGCATGGCCTGGTATAAAGTCACAGATATATATCCTACATATCGTTTCAACCGAAGGGTCCAAAGCCAAATCGAACGATAATGGGTTGCCCTGTAAAAATCTATGGACTCCTCTATATTATAAACTCTTGTTCACTAAATCACAATTTAACGTTCTCCAGTAATGTTGCATCTTCAGCGGACCCCTTAAATTCCGTCTGAAGACATAAATTTTTCTCGTGTCAGCCAGTGGTGATTTATGCTGATGCAGTGTGCGCCTAATAAAGCGTAATACTTTCTCAGGGCGAGAGTGTGGTGCACAATTGACGATGGATCGCGTGCGTTGTCCATGCAGCCAAGAAGGCAAAGAGAAAGAGAGTTCGTGTGTGCTGCACTTGGAGAGAACAAGTTTGGATCCCACGGTGCTCGAGATATTGGTCCACGAGTGTTGGATCCGGCACAATATGTGCAGTGCTGGCAATATAACAAGGCATTTGCCTGAATAGGTAATAGATATCTAGGTGTACACACGCGACCACGTGATGCCGCACTCGTTCGCCCTGGCTCGTTTAACTAAAAATGTGCTTAGACTTCATCGAAGTCCATTAATTGGCTCGTGCAGTAGTAGCACGACAAATGCTCTTACGTCACCAGCTGCAAGGCTTGTCATAAATATGCACTAATAGTGCTGCGCTGTAACCGAAGGAATTAATAACTTTAATGCTGGTATTAATAACATGATAACGAGAAGCAGAATCTTCAGACTCACCTTGTCGTTTAAGCAAAGTATTCCGTATCAATCATGACAATTAATTAATTCAAGAGTTTTCATACAGAGATGTTGATGTTAGAGGTCTTGTTGTGAATTCGCTGGCAGTAGTCGGTCCATAGCCAGTGGAACTGTACCGGATCCATTCAATTTATGACATTAATCTATACTATAGAAGAGTCTGGGTCCCTGGACAGGTTTAGATGCTTCTAGTGTAGTCTAATGTGGTTTTCACGGTGGGAGGTCCTCTTGCCGCGATTGAAACAAATAATCATCATCATCATCCAACTTCCAACCGCTCACTTGGTCAGTGTATCATCATCAAGCGAGGTCTTCTACGCATGCGGCACTCCAACTGCGTTGCTCTACGGACAGAAGAAAAGTTTCGATATTATATTCAAAAATAACAAACTAATATACCATAGGTCTATCTTATCTGGAAAAAAATTGCAGACATGTTCAAGCTGCTCTGTCTGTCTGCTCTCCTTCCACAACTTGAATAATCGTGCAACTTGCTGTGAAGTGGTAAGTGCAGCAAACTGAGCGTTTGATCAGATGCAAAACCGTTTCCCCAAGCAATGTCTCTTATACGACGTTGTCGACGACGACACCAGCAACAGAATTATTCGCACGCATCCCCCACGCGATATTCTGCATTATTCACGTGCGAACACGCCTCCGTGGAAAACATCTGCTCCGCACTTGTTAATGAGACCGGTCGCGATCGAACCGGCTCGAGGTCTATTTCAAAGGATTAAGCACACCAGTCTGATCCCCTGGACTTTATCCTTCGCCGACGACTGTAACTTATATATGTATATATTATATATTCCAGTCGTTAAAACATCAACTGCAGTACTAGGGTTTTGGCATCAGGAAATAGAAATATTGATAAAAAAGTAAATTTCATTAAAATCCTTTAGAAAATTGATTATATCTCGAGAATTGTGAGACATAGGGAAAAATGTCATCAGACCTTTTTTGTAGGAAATTTAATTTCCCACAAAAAAGCTCCCTTCTGATATTATCGTATCTCTCAGAGTTTTCGAGCTATTTGAAAAAAATGAAAATTTCGAAAATTTTCGATAAATTCACGACAGATCTCGTTTTACAGCTTAATGTATCTGGAGACGAATAAACCTGAATTGAAATCCTCTACGATCATCCCAAATTTATGTAAATTAATATACAGAGGACCTCTTTTTTTGCAACTATGCGACAAGGCGTTATGTCATTTAATTTATAGCAGTTGTGAAGGTACTGGCCGTGTAACCGGAGCGCGGTGTGCAGCTTTACGAGCGCGTAAAATTTTAGGACACGCTCCCGCGAGACGCGATACATGACACACAAGTCAAGATGCCGACTGCCATCAGCAACAACAGCCCAACAACACATATACATACATACATACATACATACACAATCCCATCGATAAATATAAATCGAGGTTATCAGTGTCAATAGCCAGGTCGCGGGTGGTAAATGCCAAATTTATCAGATGGACAATTAATTTATCGTATATAACGATCCGCCACTACAGGAACGACTGTGTATATCGTATCCTTCCATAATACACAGTATCCATATAGTAATACCATGGCTTCCAGTATATTTCAATGCGACACGGTGCGATCGAGCGAGCGAGAAAGTGTCCTGAGAGCGATCTACATTTAAATAACGGGCTTAGTCTTAATATGCTCTCTTGTGGACAGTGCAACTGTTGCAGATTTATATCGTCCCAGAGCATTGTAGTGTAATACAGGCTTGTAACAGTAGGAGGCAGTCGCTTGACAAAGGGTGCATAAGAATGGATTTTATATATGTATAATAGAGCTCGACCAATCTCACATTTAATTACTTATTACATCGTCAAGTAATACATACTTAGTAGGTATATAATAGACACCAGTAATTCAATCTTGTCGTTGAGACAAACATTATCTCTCTCCGTTGCCAGTTAATTAATTTTGTTTACCTTGAGCCTCGCCACACACTCCGTTAATTATGAAATTCTGGTCCTAAGTCAACTGGCCGTCTCTGAGGTTGACGAGGAAAAAAACCCGAGCCTCTCACATATAATTTCTTCGAAATAATATTATTCTCAAGATATAACACACTCACACAGAGTCCAATAATTTTTTTTAATTCTCTATCCTCTAAGATTTTTTTTCCTATTTTTATTGGCAAAGTTTAATCTGGAATATACTCCAACCGAGAATACAAAATTCAATCGTGTCCGGCTACCGAGGACATGTACACATAGATATATATACAAACTCGAATTATCTCTGGGGGTAGTTTAGTCCACGGATGGGCCTTAATCCACCCGGATTTCCGAGCCTAAGCCGTGTAAGTACTTTGGAAGAGTTAGGTGTACTCAGGGCACCGATCATAAACCGGTGTACTCTCTATACATACATGCATCGCCGCGGGGTGTACATCGAGCAAGAAATGACCGAGAGGGTGAAGTAAAGTCAACTGACAAAGATAGAAAAACTATAGGGACAAAACCTCAATGCGATTCCCCTCTGATCCGCGGTATGTGCAGGGGTTGTTTTCTCTATAGACATCAGCAGAACTGATGTGTGCACAGTGGCTCATTTTACGGCGGACCACCTGAGCGCTACTCATATTTGAACAACGCTGACTGTGTATTTGAACCTCAATTGGAGAGAGTCAAAGTGGATGACAAAAAAATGTCAAATAAAAAATAACGAATGTGAGCATAAAAAAAATGAAAAAATTCACATTTGACTACTTGACAAATAGCAAAGAATTATTATTAATTTGTAGTCGCGATTGCAATGTCGCGATGGTGTTCACCTAGCTGTACTGCACGCACTCGGTCACATAAATTGCGGCGCAGCCGACATCAACTCAATGATCGCAATCGCATGCCCGGATGACCAGTCACGTTAATAAGCCAATAAATCAAAGTTGGATGCCGGACGGCACACATCAGACGCACACCAAGCACGCGTTCCAGTCAGGTTCCATTCGCTGTACAACACTATATGCCTATCTATACATCTACTACATATATAGAATAGTCGTACGCGCTTCGCTTAAAGCTATGCGCTAAATTACACATACACACATTCGCGTGCGACGTTGTGCGTTCGATAGATTTGTCGTGTGCAGCGCTAATTAGCGCTTCTATCTCTGTCACCTATGATGCAGCAGCATTCGCTGGTCGTGTCGTTCCCACAGAGGACACGTGAAATCTTGATTAACAGTCAATACATCTATCCACAGCCGAAATCACCATCACCTTCAGCAGAGTGTCCCTCTGATCCTGATGTATCATCAGTCTGATGGTTGGACTTTCAACTTGAATAATAGCGACAGCTAACTTCAAGGATTTCCGTTTCTTTGTTTGGCAAACGTAGACCTGACTCTGCTAGCCAGTGGTCTGGTGCAATTTGCCAAGTTAGGTGGGGTTTTTATATCCGCTTGGCCCAACCTCTTGCCAATGACGTAAACTGGAAAAAAAATATGGAATTGGTTGGATAGTTAAACCGGTTTTATTCAGCTTTAAATATTAATTTTACCTTTGAAGTCAGTCCAAGATTGAAGGGTTGGAATGCATGAAGACCATGTTGAGAGTGTCGAAGACTGGACGGAGCGTGCTGCAAACAGGCGTGGCTTATAGCATACAGTCCGGACGTTAGACAATGCTCGTCAAAATATTATGTCATGGGCAGACGTGGATAAATAAAAGAGGTAGCGTGATTTATGGACGAGTGACCGACGTGTTTTGCTGACGATTAATTATGCTGAGAATGGCGTGTGTTCGGTGAGAGATTGTTGAGGACTGATAACGTGCTCCAAGGGTGCTTCTCTTGAACGACGATGCTAGCATAGAGAGAATGAGAGTTCTCTGTACTACTCTCGTCATTAATGACTAGTCGAGTGTGTTTATGCCAGATGAATGATTATAGAGAGAACGAAGTGATTCGTTATTTCATGCTCACTCAATGACGTTCATTGAACTAGGTTGAACTATTAATTGAATGAGAAATTGAAAGGAAATACAGAATTACAGTTATATGTATAATACCTACTTTAAAATGAATTTCCTGAATTGAAGGAGAGATTTAATAGACTTTTTTATAGACATGAAATGAGAAAGTAAAAAGTTCGAGTGACGGAATTGGCTCCCATTCTTTTAACTCTGAACGATTCGCCAACATAAAATTTGCATTTTCGCTTACGGAAGCACGGACCGATGCACTTTCCCATAGCTTCCGCAACGGCGAATTGCTTGAAGGTAAAATTGCACGTCCGGTTTTCGTACATTTTGCGTCTGAGTGCTCCCTCTGACTCTCTCACTCCTTCCTTTCGGGTTTCAAGTAGGTAGTGCTCACGAAATTCTCGACACTCGAGAGAGGAACATTCCTGAATCTCAGCTCTCGTCAACGAAATACATCCTTCCTCTTCCACTACGCCTCCAGTATCTATACTAGCTATTCTGTACTAGCACACTCCAGCCCGTGCAGTTTCGGCTATGCAAATACCGTTAGCCCCTCTCGTCGTTGAGGTTCTGCAGGAGCTTCGGATAGTCCTGTGCGTCGAATAATAGCCACACTATCGATGAGATCCGGTGCAGGAATTCAGTGTAAAGCTATATGAGGAATGTGTTCTAGCCATCAACTGAACCACGAAATCATGCCAAGTCCATGAAAATTCCCTTGCTCCGATCCATATCACTGGTATAGACATGTGAAGTCTATATCAGTAAAAACTGGTCGACGTGGCGCGCTAGAAAGCAATAAAAAATGTACATATCCTGCTGGATTAGTCGGATTGCTTCTATTCATTTTTAGAATTCTTTTTTACCTATTTTTCTTTATTCCCCAGCTGTTCCTGTCGTCAGTGGGCCACTTCCGCAGTAGGGCTTTTTAGCAAGTCTATATGTGTGTACTAGCCAGCCACCACAACCCTCAACTAAACGTTCAAGCAATAATAGACACGCGCCGGCTGCTCCTTGACGGACAGGGTCAGTTGGCATCACTTTGGCTTCTTCGAGGGCACGTGCTGTCCTCCTTGAATCAGCTCCAAATGTTTTCTCAGCCTCACATCTCAATGGACCCCGGTTAAAAAGTAAAAAACCTCCAAGATCTCCTGTATAAAAAGTCAATTAATGTATATACAATTTTTTTTCTCATGCATCTGTATATGTTTTTAGGTTTCTCCTGGGTTTCTTACGTTTACCTGCTACTTGGCTGACGAAGAGGGTTCCCACGAGTGGGAACACCGTGAGGGACACGAAAAAAATCAGACAGCACACGAACATCAAGGAAATGTTTGCATGGTTCTCGAAGTACGGATTATATGGCCACTTCAAACGATCCTCCGCCGTCAAGAGGCACCTGTCGACCCAACCGAGTTTGCATAAACTCAGGAGGCAAAGCCACAGCGACCGTTTCCCCGAGTGTGTATATCGATATTTGCCGTTGACCAACGGCTCACCGCTATTTCCAACTTACCTGCACCAAGAAAAACAATATTTACTGGTGAAAAACATTAAAAATCTGCTTTCAGTCATCACAAAAAATTTTGTAAATGATTGTATACAATACATACGGTTGCAATAAATCCCCAGGCTTCCAAACTCGACAAGAATATTGTTATAAACGTGCAAAAGCTTGAGGCTAAACTAGAACTTAAATCCTCAGGGGACAAAATCCCTCGTGACATGGCTGGAAAACTTTCCATCTTAATGTTTAGTATTCAAACCAAGCAAAAATCCAGCGTTTGCCCCTAGGCATATAACATCACTGATGCTCCGCACCAGATCCTTTTCAAAATATATATACCTATACCTCTCAGGTGCTTCACAACAGCAATGAGACGTTATATACACGAACGTTGTCCATGATCCTCATTTCCTTCTTTCACTTCATCTTCTCTCTTTATAAATATATTTTTTTTTGTTTGTTATTATGATGCTTGTAGCACTTGACAATAATGGGCCTGGTATCCAGTGAAAGAGAGGGGGTCTCGTGTGAAAATCCCCGAGAGGAATCCAAACCGTCTGAATCTACGTTTTCTTACAATTTCATTCAGTCAGGCGAGATAGTAAGAAGCTTATTGATGGCGGGTATACCTTTACGCCGCCCTTCTTCTTTCACGTTGGACAGCGGGTGTCCAAACACTCCTGATGGCACTCTGGGCCAAACGATTGTCCTCCACACTGGTAAATTATGAGCCCGATGGTCCCAAAAACCACGGAATGTATTTCCTTCTTCATTCTCTGTATATATAAACCTTTCTCTTCATCTTCTTATTCTTCTTATAGGTATAGATGACATCGGATGTGGCCGTATCGCTCGTGTATCGTGTAACAGATTCCCTTCAATTCCAATGAATGCCACTGAGCATTAAATAAAACCACAGATACTATTGAGATTCATATACTGAAGAGGCTGCTATAAAAATCCGGCTGTGGATATAATAAACGTGTGGCAAGTGCCTGAGGAGGTGTCATCCTCTCTGAGATCATTGCTGCAGGTATCAAGTATCATTTATGCTTTTCTGGTGTATTGTGGTACCGCTCAAGGTTCCAAATGTTCAAACCGTTAGCCTGGTATTCATTGACACACTCTAGAATGAAACTATAAGGCACATCTGTTCAAGCATTTCAGGGACTTCTTTCATAGAGTATATTATATGGTAGCATACCTCATCGTCATCGTTCATTGGGTGACTAATAAAACATAACTGCCTCATTTTTCAAATTTCCATGACGGTGGTCCCCTCAGTGTATTGTCCAGTGACTGGCACTGTGAACAATAGAGAAAAATGATGATGGTAAATGTCTGAATATTTGCACAAAGTGTCTGGCTATATATTTACCTTATAAAAGTCGTTTGATGGAGAATGATAAATATCAAGCAAATCAATATATATGTGTACCTATATACGTTATTGTAAATTGTTATAGTAGTAGCCAGATTGCCTTCGGTTTGGGGTGGACTAAAAATGCAAGCACGTGAAAAATAGCATCAATAAAAAATAGTTGGATTTATTTGAATATATATACCTACGTGCAGTGGGTTTTATTTTCGTTTCAGCTTCAGTTCCATTCAACATCCCCAGTGGAATTGGTGCAGATTAGTCGCGACGAATAATAGACTATTTTTATTATTTGATCACATTGAATGGGGAACGTGGATTTAATCACTCATGTTAGAGAGATTGCATTATAAATTCTGTTGTTAAGCGGTAAAAGGAGATAAGTCGATAAAAAAGTAAATTTCATTGAAATTTTTAACAAAATTCATTATATCTCGGGAAC
>JABSMT010002201.1:0-10248 GCA_018902335.1 Eumacrocentrus americanus | reverse complement strand
TAATTATTTAAGCTATTACATGATCAAATTGAAGGTTGAAAAATTAGTGAAACTTGTAATTCGTCCAGGGTCGGGGAAACGCGGTGTCCTTTACTCCATTCTTCTAGTCCTGCAGGCACAAGAAATAAATTATCTTCTTTTTTTTTAGTTTCTTGGCCAGTGACGCAAGAGTGTCTATACATTTGTATTTGTAGTACATAAATGCATAGTAGGGATATACTTTGTGAGAGTTTACTCTGACTTAGCAGAACAACGAATCGTGAGCATACCTCTGTACGTCACAGCACAAGTCAGTGTGACTTTTGATGCCGACGAGTTAGGAAGATACAGAGGCAATCAATTTGTGACACGATCGAACGATATTTTTCTTTTAAATAATTTGTCATTCCAGGCACTTTACTTCACAGTTTTTTATAATCATGAATGACTACAAAGTTTCAAGTGAGCTCCTTTATTTCATTGAAAATTGAAATTCTTTATTTTATCTTCGTATATTTCTTTTTTTTAATTATCAGTTTGAATATAGGACTAGTCCAGAAATAGACTGCACCATGAGCACTAAAATTATTCTATTATCTTAGTTATGAAGTGTGATAAAAAATTATGACTGTGTTACGATAAGAAACTAATTTTTTCTTTGTTTACCAGGAGCATCCACCGAGGAGAGCCTTATGATTATAAGGCAGTCGCTGAAATGCGACGAGATGGATCGCTTGGAAGGGACTCATTTCTATGGACAAATCCCTCATATTTTCATCACCCTCGGAGCGTCAGTCAGTAAATTTGATTTATTTCCATTACTATCCTCAAGTTTATGCTCTCGGAAATCTAAAAAATATATTTCTTTCCCTCTCATTAGGGTGATTTAGCCAAGAAGAAGATCTATCCGACTCTCTGGTGGCTCTTCAGGGACAATCTTCTGCCAAAGACAACGACATTCTTCGGATATGCAAGGAGTCACTTGACTCTGAAGGATTTGCGTGATCGATGCCATCAATACATGAAAGTGAAGCCTGGTGAAGAGGAGAAGTATGAAGAATTTTGGAAACTCAATCATTACACTTCGGGACCGTACGACTCGGACAAGAGTTTTGAGAGTTTGAACAACGAACTGGAGAAACACGAGAATGGCTCGGAGGCAAATAGATTGTTTTACCTTGCTCTACCACCGTCAGTCTTTGAAGAAGTGACTGTTCACATCAGAAAAACTTGTATGGGCACAAAGTACGTCAGAGACTGATTTAATTCACTGCAAAAAAAATTCCTGAGTCAAAAACAATTTTTTATACTAATATTATATGTTTAAATTACAGAGGTTGGACAAGAATAATTATTGAAAAGCCATTTGGTCGTGATGCACCATCGTCACTGCAATTATCAAATCATCTTGCTTCACTCTTTAGCGAGGAACAGATCTATCGAATTGATCATTACCTGGGCAAGGAGATGGTGCAGAATTTAATGACACTTAGGTTTGGAAATAGAATTTTTAATCCAACGTGGAACAGAGATAATATTGCATCGATACAGATCACGTTTAAGGAACCTTTTGGTACTCAGGGGCGTGGTGGATACTTTGATGAATTTGGCATAATTCGTGACGTGATGCAGAATCATTTACTGCAGATTATGTCGCTGGTTGCCATGGAGAAACCAGCGTCCTGTTGTCCCAATGACATTAGGTATTTTTTGTTACCTTTTTTTTCTTTCGAAACAACACATTTAATAACTGGATTTTTAAATAGCTTTGTATTTCATAAATGTTGAATAGAAATGAGAAGGTGAAGGTTTTGAAATGTATAAAACCTTTGGAGCTTGATGATGTAGTATTGGGACAGTATATTGGTGATCCAGAATCTAATGATCCTGACGAAAGAACTGGATACTTGGAGGATCCGACAGTCCCTCCAAATTCAACGACACCAACATTTGCCATGGCTGTGTTAAACATTAACAATGAACGATGGGATGGTGTTCCATTCATACTTAAATGTGGCAAAGGTGAGTTGTTACTACTTGAATTAATTGATAATCAATGATTATTGAACATTGAATATTATGAATTTATGCTATTTCAGCATTGAATGAACGCAAGGCGGAAGTGCGCGTACAGTATTTGGATGTTCCGGGAGATATATTCGACGGTAAGGCTAAAAGAAATGAATTAGTCATTCGAGTTCAGCCAGGTGAGGCTTTATACATAAAGATGATGACGAAAACCCCAGGTATTACGTTTAACATGGAAGAAACAGAGCTTGATCTTACATATGGCAAAAGATACAAGGTATATTGTTCAAACTGAATATTTCTTCTATAATATTTAAAGTCTTTTAATTGATTTTTTAATCCATTTTTTTTTGTTTGTATCGCCCAGGACTTGAAACTTCCTGACGCTTATGAACGATTGATACTGGACGTATTCTGTGGATCTCAAATGCACTTTGTGCGAAGCGATGAGCTCTCTGAGGCATGGCGAATTTTTACGCCACTCCTCCATCGCATTGAAGACGAGAGAATTCCATCAATTCCTTACAAGTACAAATCGCGTGGACCAAAAGAGGCTGACGAAATGGCAAAGAAGAATAATTTTGTTTACTATGGATCCTATAAGTGGTCTCAGCATCATTGAAGGATTTTTTTTTTCCATTCTTTTTTTTTTCTATAAATAATTCAAGCGACCAGGTGCCTTTAACACTACATTCCCTTCTTTACTGTAGTGAATGTTTTGTAAGAATTATTATTATTTTTTTTTTTTTTTTTGAAATTTCATATTTATTGGAATAATTTTGATACAATTACCTTGAATCTTTATGCAATCAATCACTAAGCAGTATATATTTACACGATTTCTTGAGAAATGTTTTTAGATGAATTGTTGGAAATTGTAATAAAAAATTTTTATACATTATTTGAAACGAAACAACAAAAAAAAGTTATTAATTTCCTTGCATTATCCTAACAAGAACTAGACTGATCACATTACAAATCATGAATTATTATTAACTATTAGATAAATAAATTTTATATTTCTATAAACGTCCTGTACATGAATCGAAATAATAATACACAATTTAAGTTAGTAGAATTTACACCTAAGTTTAATCATTTATTTTTAGCTGCATTGCAGTGACTAACAAATACTAACAGCTCACCGACCAATGCAGTGTATCGCTACTTCTTACATAAAAGATTAATTAAAAAGACTTCTACATGATTCCGAATAAATTTCCATGGTTCTGGTGTTTAGTGTCGTAAAATTCTATTTTTTGGAAGAAACTTTGTCCCTTCTTCACCGTCATTATAATCATTATAAATAGATGAAAAATAAAAACCATATCTAGATCACACGGAATTCGCAGTCATTGCACATTTACTCATTTATCCCTTTCAATCTATAGTACAGACAGACATATCTTCATGTGTATAAACAGGTGGTTTAAAAAGATGTTAAGAAGTGATGATGATTAATGAGAAAATAATTATTTAATTATTCCGTGAATGATTGTGAAGCTAACTCTTGCAATAACACAAACACACATATAAACGATTGACAACAAATACCGTGGAAGATCTAGAATAATAAACACGTGACTATATTAAGCACTATCGTCTAGTCAACTACTTCATGACTTTAAGATGCTAGACAATTGTTTTTGCTTTTTTTTTATACAAAATTCAGAGAGTGATGAGGAAGCCAGTTAAATTGGCATGAGTATTTTTGAGCTAAATGTATTGGTAATACTTTACGTTTATATCTCGATATTCGTGGATTCCAACAGTTTGTCCCAGTCTACACTGGTTTGAAATACTTCTTGCTGCAACCATAATTCATAATGCTGCTTGAATTCGTCTGTCAATTGAACATCAGCGCCAAGCACTGACGTTATTGACGTGTCAACAGACGCCATTTGATCGTCTTTATTCATATTTAAATATCGTCTATTATTGAACTGATCAACGCAAGCGCGAAGTGCGCATTCTTCTGCCTGAAAGTCCCAAGGTCTTGCTTCGAGATCTGAAATTTGTATTTTACAATGTGTTAAACCATTTATTTACTGATTGTAAAAATTTAAATGATAATAATTTACCATTGCCATATGCCCAATCGTCGTTTAGGCGATGTCGAACCTTCGAGTAAATGACACTGATGGTTTTCATGTTTGTTTTACGCCACTGCCTGCCAAGATACTTCGTTTGCATCTTTAAAAGCTTCAGCACGTACAGCTGCATCATTGCATGTCTCACTTTCAATGTTCTCTTCAAAATTGGAGCTGATTTAAAGACCACTAACATCTGTAAAATCATAAATACATGATAGATTGTTTTATATTTATAAATTTCTATAATTTTAAACTCACCATAATCCTGCTGTGCTTCCACTTGGTCAATTTATTGAGGATACGCAGGAGATTTATGCATGAGAAAACATTTCGCCAAGAATAAGTTTGATTGTTGCCAATTTCTAAACTCTCTATCGTCAATTCTAGCTGATCTCCAATTACACATGTCGGGAAATCCAGGATAGGAATACTGAAATATAGTATTGACAATTAATATTTGTTTTATGATTAATTGCAAATATAAAAATACGTAATACTGATGATTATAACTTACACATTCTTTGCTTCAATGTAAGCCAGAATATTCTGATTGAGGAATTTGAGAACTAGTGGTATACAATTGGCGAATACCAGGTGTTGAGACATAAATTCAAATTGATAAACATGATTGATCTTGAAGTGCTTCAGCAGAAGCAGCAAAATAGCTGAGACAGCCTTGACAATGATTTCTTTGTGACGATTTACATCGATTCCCAGCTTCATCGACTGTAAAACAGTCATTCTGCAACATTCAGTAATTTTTTTTATAAATAAAAACAGTATTAGTTGTAAAATAAAAAATAAATTACTTTAACTTACGGCATCTCCTCGGGCAACACATCAGCCATAATGTTGATACTGTCAGTCTTAGCTTTACTCGTTGGAGCAGCAGCAAGAAGTATTTTTAAAAGTGCAATCATGTACTGCGGAAGATTGGGTAAAATAGCTTGATACAAAACTTCTGTTGGAGTTTGTCGTAAAGGTGGTTCAGGAGTTGTCAATGGATTCCTGGCAATTTCTTCCTCCTTTTGTATTTGTACTTCTGCCAACGATGTATACATATGACGTTTTAGTGTATTAACTCCTTCATGAATGGGCTGAGGCAAGCCAATTAAACTCTCACTATCTCCATCCAATTTGTAACCAACAAATTTCAGTCTCGACGTATCCAAAAACGCTGCGACATCCTTCTGCCTGACTTTAGGTGTCCATGGCAATCCTTTGTTCTTTGTTGGCTGTGGTGTGCTTGGTCTTAGTTGCTGTTGACTGTTAGGATCGTCATAGTACGATTGATAAGTGCCTAAAGCTGGCTGATCCATGTAAACAATCATTTCTCCATCGCCTTCGTTATTTCCCGAATCTCCACCACCTTCAACACCATCCATCTCTGATCCAAACACCACTTCATCCAGTGAACTCTGTTTTTCTAATCGTCTACGGCGTGCTTTACGAGCCATTGACATTGAAAATTTATCATTCTGTGTCTCAATTAAATCTGCAGCACTAGTTGGTGGTGAACTAGCTCTCATTGTTTTCGCAACTTCAATTGTATCCTCTTGTCGTGTATCAAGACCAGACTCTTCTCGATATTGCTTTTTTAATTTCCGTAATTCATCAATTCCACCCAAAGAGACTAGTATAAGCTTCCAGAGTAATAGAAGTACTTTTTTCATAGGGAAATGAGGTGCAGATCCACTGCAGAAGCAAGTCACCATTCCAAGTAACTTAACAATCAAAAAATCATCGCCATAAGGATGAATAAGTTCTTCTTTGAAGTTTTGAACGTTGTCCTTGTAAATACTGGTCTCTAAATTCTTCAATTCTTCCCTCATCACTTCAGTGATAATGTACAACACCGAGAGGATCACTCGAAGATCCACTGAGTCAGCTAAACTCACCGCTAGCTTTCTCATCGCTGAGCTTGCTGCTGTACTATTTTCAATTTCAATGTTTAGTAATTCAACAAAGGCTGAAAATACGCCAGCTTCATAGAGCATCATAACATTTGTTCTCGTCCAATCTTGTTGCTCCTTGTCAAATTGAACTTCACTCCAACAGCCTTGAGCCAAGTAAAGTATACATCGGGCAGCTTTCATTCTCATGTGCTTGTTAGAGACTTCTAGTTGATCCAACAGCTTCAATATCACAGATTTTTGTTGCGGTTGAGTGAGATTTTGCCACCATGGTCTCAATTTGTAATTCTCCATTAAGTCTTCAAATGCCTGTTAAATATTTAAATATATCATATGCATAGGTTGTATAAAAAGAATTTCATAATGAAAAATTAATTGTTTATTATACTTGAAGATTCAGTTGCAACTCGTATTGCTCTGTGTAACTGTACAGCTCAGCAATCTCATTCGTGTGTGAATCTGCATCATCATAAACGAAGTCAAGATCAAAACATTCTGGTTCATCCTGCAAAGAGAACAATCATTATTCATTGTTGATGCTGATAAAACAATGTCACTGCGTGCTGTCAATACTTCAAATTGAAAAATCAACGATAAAATATTATGGACAATATTGTCAAGACTCATGAACGGAGTTGTGAGATATCCACAAAAGATTATTAACTCACGTCCATGTCCTGTTTCTGTCGATGAAAACCGTGTAGAACTTTGGGCAAAGCACGTTTCCCATTGCCATTCGCATCCATTGTCAGTACCTCGCCATTTGCATTCGACAGAGGTCGCTGATAATAATTCTCGTCAGCCATATTTTTTGTACAAAGAGCCAAGTCTCTTTCTCCCGTCTCGAAAATGCCGCTCTCGACAGCTCTCTCGAGATATCGATTGATTTTCTAGTTTGATATCTATTCACTGAGATTGTATGTAAAACATATTGCTAGGGGCAATACATTGTAAAATAATTCAAAGACTCTTTTTAGAAGAATTCATAGCAGAGACGTGGTATGTTTTTATGCCGGAAGTCTTCGCAGGTACTGATATTCTACCACGGACGGCGCCATTGTTTGGTTTGGCGCGCGAAATTCAAATAATATTAATTATATTGCTGTATTTGATTTCCATTATTATTTGCCGCAAATAGACATGTTTATTTCGTTTGAAAAATATCCTAGGAATGTTTTTATTCTTTTTTCAATTAAACTTTTACGCAAAAAATGTCCATTTTGAATAATTAATACAGAAAGTTAGGTTATTGTTGGAGGGACGCCATTATTATTGCTATAATATATGAAATAAGAGTAACATCGTACAATAAATCTTTGTTTTTTTGTCTCTAATTAGCCACTTGGACGTTAATAGTCATTCAAGGATGAGTACGCGATCGTGCTCAAGGGTAGCGCGTCATTGGCGACTTGGAGGGTCCTTTGGCGTTTTTCAAGTCCTCTCATCAGCCAATCAGCGTGGGAGTGGCGTCACGGATAATCCTGGAGATCCGGAGAGAGTCAAGAGAGAAAATACAAAGCCAGTCGCCATAGTCGGCGTTCCGGTATTCTGCAAATGCCGCTGTTTCGATGTACATTTCATTGAGTAATTCATAAAATTCAAATTCATCCAACTAATCCCCTGTACTGATTATCGAAATCGAAAGTGATTGTCTTACCAAAAGTGCATCAACAATCAAAGAAAATATTTGGTAATTAATCAGTGGCTATTGTCCTCATCTTGGCGATCATTTAGAGCACGATGCAGGGCACAATAATTGAAAATTTGAGCGGCAAGAAGCTCGCAGTACTCGTTGTGCTGTTAATCATAGCCCAAATCGTTTGCTTCCTCATAGGAGGTCTTTTTGCACCAAAACCAGCAGCTAGTCAACCGATTCTTGGCACTGTTTGCAAGGAAGATCGTGTTAATGGTACTGGTCCAGGATCAGGTAAATGGCATTACACTAGAGGACATCCCTCGAAAACTTGCGACGTCCTTGATCTACATGAATTCAATTATGACAGTCGATATCAAGCCTTCCAAGTGGTTTATGCCTTTCAAATGCCCGTTCCAAGGAGCGATATTATCCTGGATTACTCGAGATGGCAGCAAAACTTGATTGGAGTCCTGCAAATAGAGATTATCTATCACAGTGGACTTGAAATAGCACCGAGAACTCCAATTGTTTTGGATGCACGACTGGCTTACAATAATAAAGGCGATCCTGAGGATGCTTGGAAGCCTTATGCATCGTCGATAATTGAACGATACTTGGAATGTTCTATTAATGATGAAGGAGATAAGTATGGCTACAATTGTGGATTAATTCCCCTCTTTGAATTGGGCTCATTGTACCATGATTTTTATTTATTGAACATTCGTTTGCCTATTGATACAGAGAAGAATATTAATCAAGGCTTGGGCTATGCCACTGATCTGTGGTTGACTGTGATCAATCAGAATGGAGGGTTCATTAAAGTTTGGGTCAGCCTGAAGACTATTTTCTTTCCAATTGTCATTTGCTTCTTGGCTTGGTACTGGAGACGAGTAAATTTACTTTCAAGATCTCCGGCACTGTTGGAATACATGCTATTGGCATTGGGAGCTGCTTTGTCGCTGTTGAATATGCCACTGGAGTATTTAACTCTCTCGTACGACATGTCCTTTATGTTGCTCTTGAGCGACATCAGACAGGGTATTTTTTATGCTGTACTCTTGTCATTCTGGCTGATTTTTGCTGGAGAACATCTGATGATTCAAGACAATGATCAGAGGAATAGCTTGAAATACTATTGGCGACACTTGAGTGCTGTTGTCGTTGGGTGTCTCTCATTATTTGTATTTGATATGTGCGAACGTGGCGTACAATTGAGAAATCCATTTTTCTCTATTTGGGTTACTGATGTCGGCACTAAATTGGCTTTAACGTTCATCATTATGGCTGGAATATCTGCGGTATTGTATTTACTATTTTTGACCTATATGATTTGGACAGTATTCATGAATATTAGTGTCAAAAGGGCAGCATTGCCGAGCATGAGCTCCGCTCGAAGACTACACTATGAAGGTGTAATTTATCGTTTTAAATTCCTCATGATTGCCACATTACTCTGCGCATCTCTGACTGTTATTGGCTTCATACTTGGACAGGTAAAGTTATTATATTTTTTATATATTTAATTGTTTTCCTTTTACAGTGTGAAATTGATTTTTTTATTGTTATACTAATTTTCAGGCTGCTGAAGGTCAATTGAGGGGCAACGACGATTTACAGTTGGAAATGACTTCTGCATTCTTGACTGGTGTTTATGGAATGTGGAATATTTATATCCTGGCATTGTTGTGTCTTTATGCACCCTCTCACAAAAAATGGCCCGCTGAACCGTCTGGTAAATTTATTTCCAAGTTCTTTATTTAATTACTAATGTCTTTTTGAAGTAATAATGACAGTATTTTTTGTTTTAATTGAATCCCACAGATCAGAGCTTGAGCGAGGAAATTGAATTTGCAAGACTACCGACAGAGCCCAATGAAATGCTGTCGTTAACAGCATTCGCACGTAAGACTGCAACGGAATAAAGTTGACTTCAATTTTATTGACATGGTGATATTTATAAATCACCGTTTTTTGAACTTCCAATATAAATTTTCGTCAAATCGAATATATTTAAAAAGAAAAGTATTCATAGGATTTGTAGTTAAATGATCAAATGCACAAAAAAAACAAGAACTATTATGACTGATATACAATATTTGTTTTACAAATCAATGTTTAGATCTATCGATTAACGATGATAATATTACGTGATACTCTAGCATATTTTTAAATGATTAATTATACGTAACTAACTGGCGCACAAAGCATAAGAACAAATTTTGTAAATTAGTTTTCATCCGTTAGCGTTCCAAGATTTTTTTTTTAACGAAAAGTATTATTTAATCTTATCCATTATAAATGTATGTTAAAAGTACTTATATAGATAATGTAGATTAGGAAAGGCGAAAAAAAAATTAGATCTTCCATAATTAAAATTCGTGATTATACTAAAAAAAAAAAAAATAGACATTTGCTACATTCAAGAAGGCATTAGCTTATTGCAGTACATATCAATATTGGACATTTGTATTTAATCCCTATGCAGTCATAGGTATATAATCGTAAAACCCATTGTAAGTATTAACGAAAATAGTATTCGTCATTTAATTTATTTTATCTTATATATAACAAAATGTAAGAAAAAAAAACAACCAATATT